>NQII01011013.1:0-10999 GCA_002778355.1 Clitarchus hookeri
ACCTACCAAGATGGTGGACAGTTGAACCTACCAAGAAGGCGGACTGCACCGACCAAGCTGGCGAACAGTGGCTGTTACACCTGCAAAGATGGCGTTATAAGTGTTTTTGGAGGGGGTAAGTGGAACCTCCAGAAATTTTAAGTTTTTTTAAACATAGTTTTTAATACTTTTTTTTATGGTATTTTAATAATTTCTTAATAATTTTCAATAATATTTTTTTATAAATTTTTGGATTTTTGGTGTTAAAGGTCAAAGGTCACATGGTTTCAAGATGGCTTCCGGCAGGCGCCTAGCTCCTACGCCAAGCCGCTGATGCCTCAGACTTCCCATAATCATACTACCACGTTTAACCTCTGCCTCTATTTAAGAGGTAGAAGAAAGACCAAGGTACAACACCTAACGAAACCACAACAACGGGAGTATTATGAAAATATTCCTAGCATATTAAAAAGGTTTATTTCTGTTAATTTTAGTGTTTTTTTCAATTTAATGCAGTTCGATTAAAAATAATAAGTCTTTTGTTTTCAAATCCACAAAAGCTATGTCAATTTCAATTTCACATTGCTTAATTTGTCAATAAATAGTATCATAAAAAACCTGACGTGAAATTATTTGATGTATATTCCTGTGGAAAAACGTATGTTACGGTGGGAAAACATTTCCTGTTGCCTATTTATGCCTCACAGGGTGGAATTTCTGTGTTTCCAATATAATCACTCTCCTGTAAAGTTAGCATTTCCTTACACACAATATTTTTACCAGCCAACCGTTCATTTTACGCGTATACGACGGGAGGAAAGACACAATTAATTCGTTTAAATAAAGAGTGTTTATAACGTCCAAATTTGGTTACAATTATAAACAAACACCTTAAATAACAAACAAAAAAATAATTTACAAAACAGACATGTTAAGATATGTTCACTATAATGGTTCCATCCCGGCCAGCTCTGGTACTTTTGGATGAGTGGATTTCCAAATCACGTTTCAAGTGACTGTGGGTACAATTTCCTAATATGTGCTTTCCTAGTCGTTGGAGCCGCGGTGGCGCTGCGGCTAGTCGCTCGCCCTCCACTGAGGCGAGCCGGGTTCGGTTCCAGAAGATGCCACTGCCAGGTCGGCGAGTTTTGACGCGGATCTCCCGTCTCCCCTGCTCTTGCATTTCGGCGGTGCTTCATATCCATCTCTTTTTCACCCGCATCGGCTCTCAAGACCTCATTGTTAAGAGCCGCCCAACACTCCTCTACACACAACTAGGAAGTAGATTTTATTTCATCTTACTTCTTACGACATTTGTTCACTTAGAATGTCAACATATTTTCCCAAGTTATGTTTAGTTATCTAAGTCCGGACCTAACTTAGGAGAAGTTATCAAAATTGTTCGTAATTTTTTTATTCTTCGTTTACTAACATGAGTTGTTAAAATGGTGTTTCTGAGTTTGTCGTATTCGTGCGCTTATAATTGTGTTTCAGGCAAACTTACTCTATGCAGCCAAGCGGAATCCCTTCGCTCCTGGCGAATTCGCTCAGCAGAAGATTAATCGAGCAAGCATAGGCACTTGAGTATTAGACAGTGGTTTGGTTTAATGAGCCAGTGGAAAGAGTTGTGTGGTTCGAAAGGAATTAGGAAATATGGCCGTCCCATTAGACGGGTTATTTAACAGGAAATGTGAGTTGGTCGTTGTTACATACAAGATGAAACCTCATGGAAGCACTTTCCACAATAAACGCTATAACATGCCCAAGAAATTAACTAATCGGGACTTTCGAAATTTAAAGCTGGTGGGGTGAACCAATCACCAGACAGCCATGTCAGCGATTACGGAGGATTTCAGTAGAAGCTTGGGTACAAAGGCCAGCGATTGGACTCTGGGAGGTGATAGCACTATGCTGCTGCCTGGAGACCTCTGATCACACGCACCAATTCTCTGTGTGGAATAAGGTTTTGTGGAGTGATGGGTTGCAGTAAATGAAATTGAACTAGTGTGGAAGTGTGTGGACCTGGTGGATGCCTTCTGAATGGCATTTCCCTGAGAATGTTGTGTCGACTGTGAAATGTGGAGGGGGTATTATCCAAATAGCTTACAGCAAGCTCGACATTTGACTTGAATTCACCTTGGCGAGCAAGCATTTCGTATCATGTGTGATTCAAGATTGATTAAAACAAAATGTTTCATAACTAGCACATACTTGCTTATGGCAAGCTTGCAGCTGATTTGAATTATGCTTGCAGCTTGCCAAGGGTAGCTTGCGGCAATATTTACTAACTAAGCTTGCTACAAATTGATTCAATCTTGTTGGCTTGAACATCAGACTTGCTGCAAGCTAACAGGTTTGTCATGACAAGCTATGTTCAAGCTAGCCTCAAGCCTAATATGCTATTTGGGGGTAATTTTGTGGCAGCGTTTCTCTAGACTTGGGCTTGGGTCATTGGTTGAAAAAGACCGGCTTATTAGAAGTCATTCTGGACAGTAAAATTTCTCCCAGATAGTGGGCAATTTTGAAATTTGTTTTTATTTATCAGCACCTAATTCTCCTGATAGCCTAATCGGAAGGTTTGAACGCTGTAATAAGAGTAAAGCAAAGTCTGTCGCACTATTTATTATACAGCTAGAACCTTTGGTTAGGATTATATAATATTTTCGCACATATTGAAAAATAGAAAAACTAAAACGATATGAATTATATAAAAACCTTAACATTCTTTAATGTTTCGAACGTCAGTTATAAAAGTGAGCTTCAATGTAGAAGGTCCCCCGGGGCTGCGATGGCTCACTGACAGAAGGCCTAACTAACGGCTGGTCGTGTCCAACTCCGAGCAGGATTCAGTCGACGTCTGCGATACGCTACACAAACACATGTCCTGTTCCTGCGCAACAACCTCCAACGGAATGTACAGCATTTGAATTTCAACTTAAAAGTTAAACTTTTTTGAGCACACATGTTTTAATATTCCNCATTAATGCAGTGATCGTCACTAATGTTAATCAGTTTCAGTTCACAAATTACTGTATTATGCCGTATATCTGTGCATACTGTGAGTACCTTCTACCGGAGAGATATTCCTTTATGATCAGACAATTAACATGCGAGTGACTTCATTTACATTTAGCATGTTTCCTTGCATAATGTATTTGTACTTGTGATATCGTACATAAATAATTGTTTGCAGAAAACGTGAAGAAATTACGTTACACCAATACTAAGTGTAATGTGCTGAATTTATTGTTCGNGCAGAAAACGTGAAGAAATTACGTTACACCAATACTAAGTGTAATGTGCTGAATTTATTGTTCGTTACGAGAATACACATAGGAAGCAGATTCGTTTAATAGAATTGCGTAGTAAATTTACGCAAAGATTTCGATGATTTGCCAGAAAAATTTCTTAGTAGATGTAAAATATTAGAACAAGCAGAGACTATGAGCTTTACTAATACGCAAACGCTTCATGGACATATTTGTAAAGTAAAGTTGGAAGTAGCAAAATTATCCTTAAATACCCTTTCTTGAAAATTATGAAAAATTTAAATGTCGAATGTTTTAAACATTTTCTTTCATATGGAATGCAAATAAGATGATATTATAGCCTAACATGTTCATTTCGTAGGGAATTAATATGAATTTCAATATTTTACGGAACTTTCAATACATTGTTATAAAAACATTTTAATCAAAGTACAATTTTACGCTGGCCACCTCAATATATAATTTTAAAAAACTGTTTGGGCGTAGCCATATACACATTAATTAAAACATTCAATGTTGGTTTCTTCGCTAGGATTTCCTTTTAACCGCCACTCATGTAATACTTTCCACTTATTCCTGGTTCATTTTCTACAGTACGGAAGGCAGTATCATTTATTTTCTCCTCTTCTTCTACCCGCCTTGTTATGCACGCGTCAGAAACCTGCAATATAATACCGTTCCAGTTCAAGTCCAGCCTAAACTGATATTCGTTTGTCCAATTATATTATTCATTCCAGGTGAACGGGGAAAACATTGAACTATTTCTCGAACTGTTATTCTTTACTGCCTCATTTCACCCAGTACGGGAATTGCCAGTCCGACAAATAAAGTTTTAATTCAAGTCCGCGAATTACCTTGAACTGAAAGAAAATATGCGATTTTATTTCCAGTTCATTACAGAGGAAATATGAAAGAACTGTATCTCGAACTATATTTCGTGCATCCTTATTTCATTCTAGTCCGACATTTTTAATTCGAGATAGAAAATTCCAATATCTGTTCACCAACCACCTTGAACCGAAATAAAGTGTCAGTTCATTTCACTTCACTTCAGTTTATTGAAGAGGAAAAATAGAAAAACTACATCTCGAACTATAATTCGTACTTCCTAATGTTATTACAGTCCGATATTTTCAATTCGAGGTGGACAATTCGAATACATGGTTACGGCCTACCATTAACTAAAATTAGGTTCCTAGTTGCATTTATAGTTCATTGAATCGTAAATATGAAATAACGGCATCTTGAACTATATATCGTTCTCACTTATGTCATTATTGTCCCACATTTATAATTCGAAGTGAAAAATTCCAGTTTGTGTTTACTAACTGCCTTGGACTGAAATAGTGTTTCATTTCCAGTTCAGTAAAGAGGAAACGCTATAGAACTGTACCTGGATCTGTATTTCGTACTTCTTTATTTTGTTCCATTCCTGCATTTTTAATCCAAGTATCAAAGGCCAGCTAACGCACGGAATCTTACAAATATACAATAAGTTCTAGCTTATGATTCAGGATTTTGATAGTGGAAGTAATTTACAACTGTTCATTTTCGCTCAGTTCCTCTCTTCAACAGACGTTGGGGCCGAGGTAGCTGAGCGGTTAGACTGCTCGCCTCCCACCTAGGTGAACCAGGTTCAATCCCCGGGCGGGTCACTTCGGATTTTAGTATGTGGGAATCGTGCCGGCGAGTTTTCTCGGGTATCTTCCGTTTTCCCCTGCCCTTGCGTTTCGACGCTGCGTCATTCTTACCTCATTTCACCCTCATCGACTCTCAAAACCTCGATGTTAAGAGCCGCCCAAATATCTCAACTCAACTACAACGACTGTTGTGAATATTCTTAACCTTGGATGGTATCCGTGGTCGTGACCCCCAAATTATTTCCGCAAGCTGGTGACCATACCAGTTTTGTAGGCATAGGGTTTACAAAATCGAAAAACTGTGTTTACCAGCCGATTTAAATGTTCCTATTTATTCGACATTGATTAAATATAATAGATTTATCATTGCAAATATTTAGTATCGAGGGAACTAATTTGTTGTAGTTTAGAGGTGTGCGTATGTGTAAAACAAATGCAATGTGAACATTGTGCTAAGTATGCCTATTGAATTATAATTAACAATAATGTTGTTTTGTTTTGAATAGAGAAACAACGGAAAGGCTGACTCCCTGATATATTCTGTAGCCTACACAACGTATTACGTGAAGTTCGCACAACATACCACGCTGATCAACGGATCAGAATGTTAAAAGAAGTCGCAAAGAAGAAGAAACTACTGGGCAAACGAAACAAACCATTATCTCCTTGCGTCGTCAGATCAAACAACACATAGAGAGGAGAATGGGAGTGAGGCAGGTGACAGGAGTACCAGCACTTCATTGTACGTCGGACGAGAATCCAACCACAACCTGCAGCATCTACCACAGGTGCCAGCTCTTTTCATATTAGTAGACATGCTCTAAAGAAAGACACAAGGGAAAATTCTGTAGTGGCTTCATCTTTTCTTTTGCCATTACTTCCCTAATCTGGAAAGTAAGGCACAAAAGATAATATATTAAGACCAGGTATGAGAGGAGAACTTCGGGCATGGTATTTCATGAAGGACAACTGGCGTGGCTGTATAATCCACCAAGACGAAAAGGGTTATTGAATTTTCAGAATTGTTGGGATGGCCCCTACAGGATTATGATGATGATCAATGATGTGGTCTTTCGGATTTGTCATCGAGGCTCTCGGGCAGAGTCGAAGCCTGTCTACTGTCTACATTCACCCACTGGCACTCCACAAAGATTCTTATGTTGCAGAGTCTGTTCGGGACGAATAGACTTGAGGATGGGGTAGTGTCATGTGTTGCTGGTCTGCGTTGACCTTGGCCAATTACGCGCGAGCGAGCGGAATAGGAGGGTTAAAATGACAGGCGAGCGATAATCCTATCAGTTTTTGAAGCTATAAAGATGTGCCACCTTGCATTCTTCGGCCTGGTGCCATGATAAACGCTCTGTGACTCGGAAATAAAAAGAGTAATAGTGGAGATAGATAATTCAGTGCTGTAAATATTAGCGTGTAAATAAATTAATATTAATAATTAGTTATTCTATTTTTACCAAGACCTCCTATCTTCACGAACTCAGATACGCTCCTCAGGCGTCTTGGAACAATCTGAATAATACAAGAATCTCTTACCTCACCAGAGATAAATTTATACATGACAAACGCAATACAACGCCAAGTGTTAGGATTATTTTTGACTGTTCGGTGCCAACTTCTATAGAATTGTTTGCACAGTGTGTGTGTTTCAGACAGCGATGGTTGGCAGGACTGCGGCATGGTGGTGCAGGCGTGTGGGGGTAACGTCTGACCTACGCCAGCACGCACTGCAATACGAGGACATCCACAACTCGTGGCACCTGCTGCCCTGGGTGGGCGAACTCAACATTTAGCATAACCATTAAAGAGGATGGTTACTTTGTATTATCATTCATTTCGCTTTGAAAAACTGTTCCAATTATGAGGAACTTTGCTCATTCCAAATGCTTGCTTTCTACACAGAAGGAAACAAAAAGGGAAGTGAAATGAACATATAGCTTTGTATAACTAAGTGAGTTAAAACTTTATACATATATTGTCAGTCACATCTGCAATAAAACGTCGTAGATATGACACATCTTGAAATTCACACTCTCAAAGTTATAACACAGGCAATATCAAGCAGATAAGCAAACAAACACTACATTTAGTATAACTAATACAGAATTTGATAACTTAGCATTTATTCATTTCGTTTAGAAATGGTTCCAATTATAAGGGACTCTGCTCGTTTTAAATAATTGCATTCTNCTTAGCATTTATTCATTTCGTTTAGAAATGGTTCCAATTATAAGGGACTCTGCTCGTTTTAAATAATTGCATTCTTCACAGAAGGAAACTTCAGGGGTAGTGAACTGAACATATAGATATGTACAACTCAGCGCGTTAATACTGTATATATATATTTTCAGTAACCTCTGCAATAACACATCGTAGATATTAACAATCTTGTAATTCACACTCTCAAAGTTATAACACAGGCAATATCAATCCGAGAAGCGAACAAAGACTTCATTTAGTATAACTTTTGTGGAGGATGATTACTTTGCATTATCATTCATAGCCACTTTCTTGTTGGTTTTGCAGGTCGCTCTCTACATCTCGTCATGTCTGGTAGAGGAAAAGGAGAGAAGGTAAAGGGGAAGTCCAAGTCGCGCCCTAGTGCAGGAAAGTGGACTTGTGTGTGTGCGTCGTTTCGTGTGCGAAAGAGTGTACTGTTCCTCAATTTCGTGCGGCGCGAGTGAGTGCCTTCCATACATTTGGAGCATTAGACGTGCTGGTCTTGGCACCCTTTCCTCGATCAGTGGCTCCAACGAGGGCTGCGTACGCAACGTGTGTGTACAACTGCGGCAGTTTCTTACACCGCCGCCGATACTCCAGGACGTAACGAACTGTAAGTAGAAAACATTCAATGACATTATCCAAATTTGACAAATCCACCCGGCCGTTGCCGCAGTCATTAAGGGACGTGTGCGTAAACTTTGCAACCCAGTCATGGTTTTGGGCCTCTGCACGCAGTGCGGGTCGCTTGGCAGATCGCACCACATTGCGTAACTCGTGCTATTCGACACTGGTCAAAGACAGCAGCAGTGCGTCAGACTATTGNGCACCACATTGCGTAACTCGTGCTATTCGACACTGGTCAAAGACAGCAGCAGTGCGTCAGACTATTGCATCATATGCGCAATATTTGTCTTTCCACCCTGGCCAAAGACAGTAGCCGTATGCCAAATTCCGNGTCAGACTATTGCATCATATGCGCAATATTTGTCTTTCCACCCTGGCCAAAGACAGTAGCCGTATGCCAAATTCCGAGTACTACTACTATTCATTTGCAATTCCTAATGGCGTTAAGTATGGCGAGTGAACACTCAAGTGCTAGTGACACCGACATCATGGATTTAAGTGGCGAGGCCGTCTGCTNGTTAAGTATGGCGAGTGAACACTCAAGTGCTAGTGACACCGACGTCATGGATTTAAGTGGCCAGCCGTCTGCTCCATCATCTCCCAAACCCTTGGGTTCGCCCGAGCGTCGTGCTTCCCCGGGCGATCACTTAGTACATGTGGTCACTACTTCAGATAATNCGTCGTGCTTCCCCGGGCGATCACTTAGTACATGTGGTCACTACTTCAGATAGTTCCGATAGCGTCTCGGAGGACGAGCCAGCGCCGGCCTCGGTTCGCACCGCATACAGCAAAGCGGGTATCAAAGCTATAATAACCAAGCAAATATTTCGTAAATTACATGCCGACGACGTGGGGGGTATATCATCCAGTGCACGCGATACTGTCCATAGGGATGTAAAGAAGTCGCAGGAAAAACGATTACACTCCAGCCAACTGACCCCGAAACCACCGAAGCCCCAATGCAGTCCGCGTAAACGCAATAAGCCGCCCGCGCCGGACCGCGGGGACGACGCTCCGTGTAGTGTACTTCAAGGGGATACTGACACTCAAGTGCGTATGGACACTGTAGGATGTGTACAAGATCCCCGACAAGTCCTTTCAGACCAAGCTGCCAGCGGTCATGATTCGAGGACATCATTTCCNCGCACCGCATACAGCAAAGCGGGTATCAAAGCTATAATAACCAAGCAAATATTTCGTAAATTACATGCCGACGACCTGGGGGGTATATCTTCCAGTGCACGCGATACTGTCTGTAGGGATGTAAAGAAGTCGCAGGAAAAACGATTACACTCCAGCCAACTGACCCCGAAACCACCGAAGCCCCAACGCAGTCCGCGTAAACGCAATAAGCCGCTCGCGCCGGACCGCTGGGACGACGCTCTGTCTAGTGTACTTCAAGGGGATATTGACACTCAAGTGCGTATGGACACTATAGGATGTGTACAAGATCCCCGACAAGTCCTTTCAGACCAAGCTGCCAGCGGCCATGATTCGAGGACATCATTTCCGCCCATACGGAATGGTAGTTCGGAATCCCGCCTAACACAGTTGACTTCCGATCGAATGGACTATGCATCCCGGTTTAGAGCCGCACAGCTCGACCTCGTCACCACTGTACGGGCAGCAACAAGACTCACGGGACTAATAACTACGGCCTCTGCGGCCTTGACAACAACAGTTTACTCAACGACAGCCACACCAACCTGCAGCGTCATCGTCCCTTTGTCCTTAGCACCACCTTTCGCGCTGACGGCTGTGGCGCAGTCGGAGGCCCCATCCCCGCAAGCCACATACCTTCTGCGTGCAACAGTACCATCAGTTGGGGTACCACAGCCCGCATTACAACCCGTTCATGTACCAATCGCTTCTACCTCGTATTCAACTTCATCTGAGCCACACCAACGGTGGAAGGGTGAACCGCGCCTGCCAGTGGGCCACCCCCGCAGTAAGGTTCCGACCGCATCCCAACAGCCTCCTGGACGCCGTATCCCGCCCATTTTAGTGGATTCCGGGTTGCCCCCGAACGCACTAAAAGCAAATCGCGACCTCCGTCGAGATCTGAAGGGGGCATTCACTGTTGATTATGTGCGGGGGAAACCCCGGTACCACCCTTCATGTATGGAGGACCGTGAAATCATTTTGACATATTTCAAGAATTATGGCATCCCCTATCACATGTACCCCATCGCCCAGGCACATCAACCGCAGANATCATTTTGACATATTTCAAGAATTATGGCATCCCCTATCACATGTACCCCATCGCCCAGGCACATCAACCGCAGACTGTGTTGGTGTTGCCAGCCGCAACAGACACAGCTACCGTGGAAGCGGAGTTGGCGGACCTGGGGTATCCCCCAGTCCATGTACGCCAGTTGTCCACTGGAGGGGTCGGGTCGCGTCCCATAAATAAATTCATTGTCGTCCTCGAAAACCTGCAGACACTACAACAGGTCCGTCAACTCAGCTATCTTGCTGGCGTGGTCATCAGATTTGAGGACTACAGAGGTAGTGGCCGCCCCGTGCAATGTTATAATTGCCAGAGTTGGGGGCTTGTCGCCTGCGAGTGCGGCCGCCCGTTCCGCTGCCTGAGGTGCGCGGGGTAGCACGTGCGGGGCGAATGTCCCAAAACTCCCAACGATCTGGTGGTGTGCTGCAACTGCGGAGGCGAACATCCAGCAAATGTTCGCATCTGCCCTCACTACATTAAATACTTAGAGACACGTGCCCGGTTCTCAACTCCTGGTACGCAACCCCAGGCGCCTAAGTCGCGTGTAGCGCCTAATTCATCATCCCTTCAGGATTTTCCCGGCCTGTGTGCGTCTGGGTCGGCGGGGCCAGCAACGCCTGTTACGCCATACCCTTTCCAGCCCAGGGCCGATCCGCGGAGGGTTACTGCACGAGGCAGACGTCATATATCAGTGTCCTCCGTCTATTCAGACACTTACACACAGGCCGAATAGCCAGCTATCTAAACTCCTACGTTCGCTACGGTAGCAGCAGCAGCTTCCGCCCCTCCCCCAAACCATCCTGTGCCTGAGGTTCGGACCGACCCTTAATATGTACGGCCTGCTCCGGCAGGGCACANGGACCGACCCTTAATATGTACGGCCTGCTCCGGCAGGGCACAGGCAAGTTCCTTCAGGATTCTCATCCACTCAGTATCCAATTCCTCCAGTAGCTTCCTCTTCTCAGAGTGTGGCATCGGGTCCCCAAGTCGGGATTCCATACCAACCCTTCTTTGAATTATTT
>NQII01011013.1:11750-21957 GCA_002778355.1 Clitarchus hookeri
TGCTACCCCCGGTGAGGTCCATCATCACATATCACGTCTCCGTTTGAATTCAGCACCCGGCCCTGACCGAGTTCATCCGCGCTTGGTGTATTCACTTCCGCGTAAAGGTATCGTTTACCTGACTCGTCTGGTGAAAGCTATCCTTACTGGTTATTTCCCTTCATCTTGGAAGACTGCGATATAAGTCCCGCTTCTAAAGCCGCATACTCCTGCTCATCTCACTACCAGTTATCGCCCTATTAGTCTCCTATCAGTTTTTTCTAAAGTGGCCGAACGTATATTACTCTCCCGTCTAGACCGTCATCTCACCCCGTTCGGTCCCCTTCCCGCATTCCAATTTTGTTTCCGCCGCGGGCTCTCCGCACAACATGCGATGGCCCGTGTCGTCGATCAAATCACGTCTGGTTTCCCATCATTTCAACACACCGGTTTGGTCCTTCTGGACCTCTCGAAGGCGTTTGATACAGTCAACCATCACGCGCTTCTAATGAAGTTGACTTATCTGGGCTTTCCTCCTGCCCTCATTCATATTCTGTATAATTACCTTTCAAATCGTACATTTCAAGTTCGTATCCTATCTGTGGTATCGCAATCTCATCCTATTTAAGCTGGGGTCCCGCAAGGGGCCATTCTTTCTCCACTCCTTTTTTCCCTATTTACGTCCGATATACCTATCCCTCGTTCTTGTGAACTCACCATGTATGCGGATGACACGGCGGTTACCTTTTCCTCCCGTCATATCACTGAGATTTCACCTCATTTATCACGCGCCGTCACTTCATTAATTGACTATTTCACGCGCTGGGGAATAAAGGCCAACGCAGCCAAGACCCGGGCAGTCCTGTTCACACGCCGTTGTCCTACTCCCTCCCCTCCATTGAATAGTCATGGCACATCCATACCATGGGTGCCTATTGTCAAGTACCTGGGTGTCCATCTGGACAGTGGTTTGCGCTGGGGCGTACATGTAACGGAAATGGTGACAGATGCCCGCAGGGCTTTATTCGTCCTTGCTCCACTCCTGAAACCGGCCAGTCCTCTGCCCTTTCCCACCAAAGTAATTCTTCTACATGCCTATATCCCTAGTATCCTGTTGTATGGAGCCCCGGCTTGGGCTCACGCCACTCCTACCACCCTTCGCCCCCTCCAGGTGTTCTACCGACTCGCCCTGCGTTTACACCTGGGATATCGCCGCTGGACGCCTCTGCCCGTCCTGTTAGAACATTCTGGCCAGAAACCATTCACAGATCTCCTTTACCGACGAGCCGATCGATTTTTCCGTTTTATTACTAGACACCCCAATCCTCTGGTTGCCACAATCGGTGATTAAGATCCCACCTTGCCGTATCCCCACCGCCGTATCCGGGATTATGCTTTGGCACGGCCCGCCTTAATCATTTAATGTAAGCCTAAATTCCTATTCAGTGTTCCAGCCGGATTCCATCCACCTCCGCAATAGTTCCGCCGAGACATAGTCGTAGTGTAGTGCTCTCCTCGAAATTTTTCCATCTCATTTACCAGGNACCTCCGCAATAGTTCCGCCGAGACATAGTCGTAGTGTAGTGCTCTCCTCGAAATTTTTCCATCTCATTTACCAGGACCTTCAGTCCTGTATATTTTCCCTTTTTGTGTCTCTGGCGATGTCTATTTCATTTATGTACTTATTCAGTGCAATCTGCTAATCGTGGACTGGTTCATGCAGACTCCCCTATCTTTACGACTGCCACTCGCGTGGTTCTGACAGCTGAGCGCTAAATCCCCAATAACCGTTATACAATCGAGTCTCATCTTAACTCAAACTGGATTCCATATGGCCACGGTCTGGAAACATGTAGAACACATCACTGATCCCTACACATTGCTGGCAGTGATCCTATTAGTAACTTCAAAAAAATGCAAGTAGTCATAATATATGACAGAAATTGAGTGTTGGAGTACCCATCTACTTTCACCTCACCAACACATTTNGGCTTGGGCCATTATTACACTCTAAACCCTGGCTGTTAATGTTACCTCGCCCGAGCCCTATAAAGGTGCCCGGGCTGGGTGTTGCTGGTACGGCCGCTCCTCTTCTAACTGAAATTATACTTCTTCTTACAGGTCCGGAGCGAGGGGGATGGCTCGCCCTCTTCCCGGCACCGCAGCATCAATTCAGCTACAACCAATCTTTCATATAGGAGATGCGCGTGCAGGGTCATGCGGAGCGGCCTCCTCGCGCCGGGACTGTTGTTCCAGGAATGCTGGTCCGGAGCAGAATCCGCCCCTATTTATAGGGCCGACCCCCGAGCTGTCCCGGAACGATCGGAAAACCAGTCAGCGCGTCGGTCCGGGGCGCTCGCTCTTTCAGCGCCTAATCTCAGGGAGTTTTTTGCCACTTAATTTCATTCTATCTTTTCCCATATATTTGTTTTTATTCCTTTTAGTATTTAATTCACTTCTAGTGGATGGTTCTTGTCTCGTTAACGCTGGATGTTCCCTAACGCAGTTTTATCGGCCGTTAGAGCGGTCCGAGCGAGCCTGGTCAGGGCCTTGGCTCTGTCGGTTCACATGCATCGCCATTTCATCACTTATATATGGTCATTACCTATTGTCTTACGTGTTTTGCATTTTCAATTATTATCGCATTACCTCCTGAAATGTATCTCATGTATGTGTATTGGTTGACGTCCGTTTATCATATATTCTGTATATTGACCATGTTATCTCATGTTATACTTGTTAGTAAGCTTACTCTTTAATGGAGTCATTGCATGAATTAGTGNGTATATTGACCATGTTATCTCATGTTATACTTGTTAGTAAGCTTACTCTTTAATGGAGTCATTGCATGAATTAGTGATTTTTTATATGAATCACTGCAATTTAGGAGTCCGTTGACGGAGCATAGTACTCCACTAGATGTCCTGTACGATGATTCGTCATTATGTATGGTAATTCTTAAGCATACGGCCACGGTTTGTGGGGATCACTGTGTCTTGTCACTTAATACTTGGAGTGACAGGCATAACTCCTACGCTTACATGCCTGGTATCTCTGTGCCAATGATCCCCCATAATGGGCTTTCTCTGCCATTCATAGAGGGAAATTATAAATTGTCCTAGTGCCACCTCATTTCATGTATTTTCTGTGTCCGGTTATTTTCGGTACCCATTCTCCTTTGGTGTGTAGTGTGTATTGATTGTATTATATTCTCCTTTTATTATTAGCTTAGTACGCCAATTGAGTATGTAATTCGCTCNTTCTCTGCCATTCATAGAGGGAAATTATAAATTGCCCTAGTGCCACCTCATTTCATGTATTTTCTGTGTCCGGTTATTTTCGGTACCCATTCTCCTTTGGCGTGTAGTGTGTATTGATTGTATTATATTCTCCTTTTATTATTAGCTTAGTACGCCAATTGAGTATGTAATTCGCTCTTGGGACCCTTATTATTTGGTTGGTGTGAATTTCCGCCAGTGTTCATCATGGCCGCTGCCCAGTATCCTATCTAAATTTATATCAATTAGTAATTTTGAAAATTTCAAGTATCTTAAATATCCTCCATTCTGCCCACGAGTGGATTTAGTGGTGGGTAAAACAATGTTTAACTCTGTTATGTCGTTTCTAGAGCCAGACACGTCACACACGTAAGACATTGTGAGGACAAGGTCCAGGAGTGAAGGTTATATTTAAGTTCTGTAGGTATTTTCTATACCGGCCACTGACGGCGGCTGGTGTTTGAAGTGTAGCAGGAGAGTGTTGTTCTATAATATTAATCAAATGGTTTACGTTATGGTTTCAACTTTCCATTTACATGTTGTATAGTAATTTCATTGTAATTTATATTACGTTTTTACTGCTTGCTTGAGTGTGTAACTCCGACGAGTGACGAGTATGTTACAAAACTAAATTGAAGTCGGCTATATCTGAGTAAAACGCTGAGGGCGTNTTGAGTGCGTAACTCCGACGAGTGACGAGTATGTTACAAAACTAAATTGAAGTCGGCTATATCTGAGTAAAACGCCGAGGGCGTATGTCATTTCCTTTGGAAAAGTTATTTAACACATATTATTAAGCTTTTATTTATTACGAACGTATTTAAACCTAAAACATCGCTTGAATAGCGAGCATGTAACAGCCACCTTAGGTTCACGATGAGCGGGCTCTGTGATTGGCCGGGAGGTCCCGCCAATGGTGGGGCCTCTGCCGCTGCTGACAAGATGGCCGGGCTGTTCGTGTTTGTGAACGTGAGACGTGGTCATTTTATTTTTCGTATCGGGAAAAATATAAGTTCATGATACGATGGCGAGAAGTGGGTGCAATGAAGCCTTGGTTTATTGTATAAGTACTCTAAATCTTAGAATCGTAAACTGTCACCTATTGAAGGTTAACTGCAGGTTTTAGTGGAATTCACAAAAATCTTTTGGAAAACTGTCTACACAGTGTAGAATTATTATGGGATATTTATGGAGCTTTCCCAGAAATTTCAAATGTTTTAAAAATGTAACCTCAAGGGCCAGGATAATTAAATTGGCAAGCTGTAAAACAGCTAGAGTCGGTGGTATTCTCGATTCACTCGCTCGTTAGAGTTTGTGTAAGTGTTTTCAACATTACCTGAAATTTCCGAACGATGGATCGATACAAGCCAGAGCTTGTGCATAAACTATTATTATATACTCAATTTGATGGTGTGATATGTATATTTGTTTGTTAATACTTGTCTGTATATACTTATTCGTGTTTTGCTCATGAGGCTGGGTAACTCTAGTCTTCCTTGTGTATATATTGTTGGCTATCCATGTTCCACACTGAAATCATTGTTGTCCGCCATTGTGCATCACCGGGACGCTACTCCCTCAGCGCGGGGAAGTACAAAGCCTTGTGAGGGCTCTTGTCCTCCTTATTGTATGTCATTTCTTGCAACCCAGGTTGGGGCCAGCTAGCCTGTCCCGCCTGGCTGTAGATTAAATTGTTTGCTCTATGGCTAAGCAAGCAGTCGTTTTGTTAAAGGACCCCTGGGTAGCGCCAGGGGACCTGGTACCCATTAAANTTGCTCTATGGCTAAGCAAGCAGTCGTTTTGTTAAAGGACCCCTGGGTAGCGCCAGGGGACCTGGTACCCATTAAATGTTTCCTCTCCTTCCCTGCCTGTGGGGCCTTTCCTCTCCTCACCAAGGATTCTTTGGGCCTTAAAATTTTAAGTGGTCTTGTTAATAACCGCCGCGAAGACCAAGGTGCTTCGTTGCTGTTCTGGTTCTGTGAAAGCGGATTCTAAGCCGAAATATTGTCGCTCGTCTGGCAGAGGTTTTAGGAGGCNCGTTGCTGTTCTGGTTCTGTGAAAGCGGATTCTAAGCCGAAATATTGTCGCTCGTCTGGCAGAGGTTTTAGGAGGCAAGGCCTGCTAATTTATTAAATAAATAAATGAATTAAATACATATTTGTGTTTTTTTGTTGGTTATTTAATTTATATTGTTGTTATTCCCCTTATAGTCAGAAGAATTATCAATGGCTTTAATGTATATAATAAAATAAAATATTTTGTAAGTTAAAAATTGAGATAACTTATAATACAAATTTTATAAAAATTAATTGTACTTGTGTTGTGTGTTGTTTGAATTTAATATTTTTTTATTCGGAACCTACTGGAAGTAACGATGTTAATTCNCCCAAACTGTTCGTCACGAAGTATGTGGTGAGATGAAATGTGTGCTAACACCCTTCCATTCACCACTCTCTCCAATGCATCGCAAACGCTTAAACGCTTAAAATATTAGGGGGCCAGCACCCCTAAGAAAGTTTAACTCTTGATATTGCAGGTCATTGTGCTTAAGCCTTGAAGGCNTTTGAATTTAATATTTTTTTATTCGGAACCTACTGGAAGTAACGATGTTAATTCATTTCATAAAAGATTTGTTGATTCTACAAGAGTGAGCATGGTAGAACGATTTCGTGGGTGATAATGATTATTGTGGTGCTTGGCCATCGGGGATCCCCTCCTCCACCTCCTTACACCCACAGCAGAGTTAATGCTGCGGCCGCAAAGTGGGAAGGAGGTTTTAGCCACTGGAACCTCCACCCGACCCCTCAGACACCATTGCTGGCATCATGAGCAGCCTGGCTTTAAGTTTCCAGTCTGGAGAATGCAGCTCTTCACATATCTGCTCTCGAGCCGCACCCAGCTGCAGTTTTTACCTCCCCTTCTTTAGAGAGCCCTGTAAGGTGTAACCCCCTCAGGCCCCCCTTGGAAGGGGGAGTGGTAGTGATCGGACTTGTGGGTTTTATCCTCGCCAGAGGTCCTCTGGTAGGCTTACTGAGTTTTTAGGCTCGTGCCAGAGGCCTATTACTGCAGCTGGAATTCGACAGGAGGGGATATGTTACTTGCTAACATTTCTCCGGGCCTCCCTAGGATGTAGGTGAATGTCTGNCCTGGCTTTAAGTTTCCAGTCTGGAGAATGCAGTTTTCGCATATCAGCTCCCAAGCCGCACCCAGCTGCAGTTTTTACCTCCCCTTCTTTAGAGAGCCATGCAAGGTGTAACCCCCTCAGGCCCCCCTTAGAAGGGGGAGTGGTAGTGATCGGACTTGCGGGTTTTATCCTCGCCAGAGGTCCTTTGGTAGGCTTACTGAGTTTTTAGGCTCGTGCCAGAGGCCTATTACTGCAGCTGGAATTCGACAAGAGGCGATATGTTACTTGCTAACATATCTCCGGGCCTCCCTAGGATGTGGTTGAATGTCTGGTGATGTGGAATGAATAAAAATATATGGTATAGCCAGTTATAAAATATGTGTCGGCATTCAGTCGTATCTGGAATGTATAGCAAGCACTAGAGCAGCCCCAGCAGCGCCCCCACAACAGGCAGCCCTCCTTTAAAAGGACAGGCGGCCCAGGTATGCTAGAACATAGCAAACATAAACATCTGTGCGTATGTATCCATTCATACTAAACATTCATACAATTTTTAAATTTTTTAAATTTTTTTTTAATATGGTTTTTTATTTGTTTTTTACTACTTTTATTTGGTTTTTCATCCATTCATACATCCATTCATACTGATACATACGCACGTTAGAACACAAGATACTTTGCAGCATCTGTAAGGTAATTGGATAATATATATAGATTAAATACACGGATTACAAGGTTAAAACTTACAAAACTAGAATAGTATATCGGGTATAAGATTAAACAATTATTAAGGCCAGAAGTGGCACTGTCATAAATATATATAATAAAATAAAAATATAGTAATGAGTTCGAAAGTGTATAAATATGTACAAAGTGCCCCCTTAGGCAGTGTCACCTTCGTCNAAATAAAAATATAGTAATGAGTTCGAAAGTGTATAAATATGTACAAAGTGCCCCCTTAGGCAGTGTCACCTTCGTCATGTTGCAGGAGGGAGGAGAAGCGCTTTGGGTCGTCTTCGCCTCCACACCAGCCTTTCATCATAATCCCCCAGCTCACGAAACAGGGGGTTTTCACTCGTCGGGATCTTCTTGTACAGTTCTGTGGCCAGTTTGTGTATGTGTTGTGTAAAAGTGTCAATTTTAAGCTCCTTGTGTATTTGTTCGTTGCTTGTGTACCTGGGTGCATGTACTATGATGCGGAGGACCCTGTTCTGGAAGCACTGAAGTTTTCTGAGGTGACAGCCCGAGGCTGTACCCCAGACGGATGATCGGTAGGTGAGGATGGGACGAATGAGTGTTTTAAAAATGATGACTCCATTATGTGTACGAAGTGAACTATGGCGGTGAAATAGTGGAAACAGCTGCCTTAGCCGAGAGTTGGCCTTGGCAAGCTGAGTATGGACATGGTGTTTCCAGCTCAGGGTCCTATCCATTATTACACCCAGGTATTTTACCTTATCTTTAAATTCTATAGGCTGACNCGGATGATCGGTAGGTGAGGATGGGACGAATGAGTGTTTTAAAAATGATGACTCCATTATGTGTACGAAGTGAACGATGGCGGTGAAATAGTGGAAACAGCTGCCTTAGCCGAGAGTTGGCCTTGGCAAGCTGAGTATGGACATGGTGTTTCCAGCTCAGGGTCCTATCCATTATTACACCCAGGTACTTTACCTTATCTTTAAATTCTATAGGCTGACCACAGAACTGTAGTGTAGTCGTGGGGTTAAGGCGCTTTCTGTTGAAGACGATGGCTTCTGTCTTCGAAGCATTGGCCTTAATCCACCATTTTGCCAGCCAGGGCAGCCTGGACGTGGCTTATGGCCCGATCTCTGCTCATCGACGACGCGAAGATGATGGTGTCGTCGGCATAACAGCCGATGCGAGCCTCTCCAGCTCGTGGCATATTATTAATGTAGATGTTGAACAGGATCGGGCCAAGGATGCTGCCCTGGGGAACTCCTGCTGTTGCCTGGCAGATCGTGGATTTTTCACCGTCGAGACTGACATGAAATGAGCGGGATGTCAGATACGAAGCAATGAATCGAATGATGTAGGGCGGAAAGCTATATTGGTGAAGTTTGTAGAGCAGAGCAGGATGATAGACCCTGTCGAACGCCTTTTCTATGTCTAGAAGGGCGACGACAGTATGATAGTGATGACTCGTGGCGCTCGCGCGAACTAGTTTTGTTAGTCGGTCCCGGACCGATCGGCAAACGCTCACGGGAATCGGGGNACTCGTGGCGCTCGCGCGAACTAGTTTTGTTAGTCGGTCCCGGACCGATCGGCAAACGCTCACGGGAATCGGGGCGCGCGGAGATCGCGTTTTTGAAGCCGTTTCTTTACTGGCTGTGAATTTTATCGCGATTCGGTTTTGNGCGCGGAGATCGCGTTTTTGAAGCCGTTTCTTTACTGGCTGTGAATTTTATCGCGATTCGGTTTTGCTATTTTATTCCCATGCTAAAGGAGCTTGTTTAATTATCTATGCGTGGCATTTTCGGTCTTTTAATTCTCGTGCGAGTGTCCGGTTCGTAGTTTCCTACTTCACGAATGTTTGGGTTAGGATGAAACTTAATTTTGTCGTGAAACTTATTATTTTGTTTGTGTAGTTTCTCACTGATATACTGCACTTTCAGTGTGGAGTGGAGATCGCAGATTCTCGTGGTTCTTATGGCTTCGCCAATTATTCTTAGGTATTTATTTTGAACTATTTGTAGCTGGTTTGTGCGTAGTTTAGCTGCGTTTCCCCACACTTCATTCCCATACATTAGGGCTGAGCGGACAATTGAATTGTAAATTAATAGTTTGAGTCTTTTATTTAACCTGGGGCATTTAAGCAAGGGATATAATTTATTGAGTTTAGCATAAGCAAGTTGTTTGGTTTGTTTTATGTGGGCGTCCCAGTGCAGTTTACTATCTATTATTAGTCCTAGATATTTTGCTGTGTTTGAAAATAGGATTTCTACATTGTTATATTTCAATGGTTTAGCTTAAAATTTCCGCCTGAGGGTTAATACTAATGCTTGGCTTTTCTCGGCATTTATTTTTATCTTCCAGCGGTCAAACCACTGGCTCAGCTCGTCAAGCTGTATTTGTGTATAAATATGTGTGTATATCAGGCTTTTGTCGTGGGCAAAAATTACTGTGTCATCTGCATACAGTTGAACTGAACAGTGTGAGTGCGGGATATCTGCAGTGAATATGTTATAGAGGAAAGGTGAAAGTGCCGAGCCTTGGGGTACTCCTGCAGCGAGCTGGCGGGTAGAGGAATTAAAATGGTCAATGCTTACAAAAACTTTCCTGTTTGAGAAATAGTTATTTAATAAGTGTATGTAGCAGTCAGGAAATCGNAATGGTCAATGCTTACAAAAACTTTCCTGTTTGAGAAATAGTTATTTAATAAGTGTATGTAGCAGTCAGGAAATCGTAACTTAATAAGTTTGTGCAGGAGTCCTTGTATCCAAACTTTGTCAAAAGCCTTGGCTACGTCTAGGAAAACAGCTAATGTGTATTTATGTTCCAGAATGGCTTTAGTTGTGTCAGTTGCAAACTTAGTGAGCGCATGGACTGTGGAGTGCTTGGTTTTAAAACCGTACTGTATGTCCGGAATAATGTTACCAGTTTCGGCGTGCGCTTTCAGCCTGGTTAGCAGCACTTTTTCGAATATTTTGCTTAGCGTGTTGAGCAGTGAGATTGGCCGCCGGTTTTGTGGAAGTGAGGGATTTTTCCCGGGTTTGGGTATTGTGATTACTTGTGCTGTTTTCCAGTCTGTGGGGTAATATTTATGTCTTAGAATAGCATTAAAAATGTCTATAATAAAGCACAG
>NQII01011014.1:0-15243 GCA_002778355.1 Clitarchus hookeri
GGTATGGTATGGTATGGTATGGTATGGTATGGTATGGTATGGTATGGTACGGTATTGTATGGTATGGTATGGTATTCACTATTTCTATCTGCAGTATACTTGTGAATGTGGTTTCCCAAAATTCTACTTGCCAGTTTTTCTTGTTGGTTTTTTTTCCCGCCTCTAAATTTTATTATTTAATTATTTAGATAAATTTGGAGCCTCATTTTGCTTACTAAAACATAAACTATTAAAATGATAAAAAAAAATAACTTCTATTAAGTTCAGAAATCACCTTAATTATTACTTAAGGAAAATTATAAGTTCAAAAATATCTTGATCATTTTCAAAGTAGCGTGCTAATTTATTATGCAAAAAAATTATAAACTACGATTGTAAGAAATAAATTCTACAAAGAATTTTAAATGCGTAAAATTTACGTATAGTGCTATCTAAATAAGCGTTTCTATTTTCTAAGTAGCTTAAACAAACATAAATTAGACGATAAAATACTGTTTATTTTGTTTTAAACCAAATATATTGATAAAATGTAAACGAGCATAAACAAACAAGCACAAATGCTTTTACACTTTAAAAGCACATGCAAATTAAACATTACTACTATTCTTCACAGCCGCTTCTTTATTTACTAGTAAACCCACTCCTCATTTGCGTTATTTTTACGATAATTTAAATTACCTGTTGTTAGCAGCATATATTATCAACCAAAATTCTGAAAATTTATGATAATATTTTGTAATATTTCCCATGAAGATAAACCAGTGTCCACGGAGAACTACAGTGAAATAATGTTATCTTAGGCTGATCATTTCAACCACTTAGACGCTCCGGCCTTAGAAGTTCTGTGTTCGAGTCCCGGGCGAGGGGTGGGTGTATACCCCATTCAAACCCAGTGTATATAATACAGTCTTACATAAAACACAGGATGGTTACTTTTGGCAGACACTGTACACTACCACACCCAGTGTGCAGTGATCTTCCCTGTGGCTATCGGCGCTGAAGTGTCAGACTTCTCGCTTCCCTTAAGGAGGACCGGGTTCTATTCTCGGCCGGGTCGCTTCCGGATTTCTGCCCGTGGGAATCGTGTCAGGTGACGTCACTCGTCGGCGGGTTTTCTCGGGGATCTCTCATCCTCCCCTCTCTTAGCATTACGGCGCTGCCCTATGCTTACCTCGCTTCGCCCTTATCGGCTCTGGAGGCCCCGATGTTAAGAGCTTCCTGAACTTCTCCAACCAACTTCTCTGTAGCTAGCTGACGTTTGAACCGAGATACTGCTCTACGTCAGGCATAGTTCATATAGCTGAACACAAAGCTTGCCTCGAATTGTTTGTGACAAAGAAAGATTAACCTAGTCTACTTCAGTATATTGCATATCAAATACGTTTTATTTGCTGCACTAGAAAACATAACTTAATGGGGACCTGAAACGGTTTGTTCTATTTGTCTAATTCAGTCTCCAGTTATTCTTCTGGTTTTGGAAACTGACAAACGCCCCTATAATGAGTCATGGCATGCTATATTGTAAGTCATTACATAATTTTTAGAGGATTAATTACTCTAAAAAATATATATATTTGGCAGCATTGTTGGCTATTATATGCAAGATAACGGTTATATTCCCCAGCACATATCGTTGATACGATTGGAACATTTGAAGTAGATTTGAGACTGATGGTTTTATGCTTAGAATCGTGAAAAATATCATCTTAGCGGTTATACTAAATTTGATTAGTAAAATAATTTGGAAAATCAGATCTTGGTGATAAGTAATGTTAGATTGACCTAAAGATGTTCAAACCGTTAACTGTCCATAGCGGTGGCGTAAGCAGAAATGTATTTTTATTGGGAGAAACAGGATTGTGTTTTTTAGGAGAAGGGGGAGGGGATCACTGATAAAGCAGCCCCGGTATTCTTCATTTAATTAATTTAACTGTCTTACTATACGTGTTTATTACATACTTTCTCATTTTACTAATATATGTAACTTGTTTTAACGTATCCATTATATTTCGGAAGGGGTTTTAACCCGGTACACGCCCCCCTTCCCGCCAAGTCTTAGTTTTTAGTACATGGGTATTCAATATTATTTGAGGTATCCTTAACGATTTTTCTTTAATTAATATGATGATTAGTTTTCCTTATTGGATAATTTAAGCGTAAAATGTATTCAAACGTTGAACCTTTCCGTGAAGTGCGTTTCACGAAAAAAAATATAAGTCCCTTCAATTGAGAAACTTTGACCAATTTTGTTAGCAAAAAATACTATAAAATTGTATTGAATTTACGTGAAACCAATTATTGTACACTTGGGGCTAGCACTCAATCTAAAAGTTAAGATAATTATTTGTCCATTATTTTATTAAGTGTTGGATGGGGATTTTTTTTAAGTGATCTATGTTATCTCCTGTGTGAGGCAACTTTGACCCCTCAACAAAACATCGAAGATTCGGGTGTTTCTGATAAATTTATTCACATCAGGAGGTTTCAATGACGGTCAAAATAACAAAAATATAGCAGTTTATATAGCATGTTTATAATTTCAAGTATATTTAATAAAATAAACTGAACATATGAGGACACTACAAATATTCTAAGATATCCTGACACACATTTCTATAATCTTTGGTCAAAGTTAACCAAATATTCATAGTATCCCCATTTGACGGTAGTGGAACCAACTAACAGGTATGAATGTTTCGCGTAGACAACTGATACCAATTCGTATATTTCGTTTTCGATCATCCCTAACTACTCTAACGATTTCAGACGTAAAGAAAAGTATATTGTAGTCCGGATTGGTACTCCAGCACACGGCCTCAGGGTTCAGTAGAAACGAGAGAGAACCAGACCGGTTTCACAGATGTCGCCTCTACGCTCGTAATATGGGTGAGGTATACCCGGTGTGGCGTTCTTAATGACTTCAGGAAAAACGAATAAAAAACATCGTCCGTTTCTGCGCTCTGACTGCAATTTTCAACTCCATTCCTCCAGTTAACCAAACAAGACGACCTTCACGATAACTGTACACTTCAAGAAACACAATTTTTTCTGGTCTTTATTGATTAAAGCAGAAAATTACATCGAATTAAAATCACTATCGTGTATCATGTATGATTACCATAAAAAAATGTTAGTTTACGTAATCAATCCGCCTCATTTTGTATGCAAATTATATTAATACCTTCTTTATTTCCTCTACTCAGGCTAATTGTATCCACTTTCAAATAATTTAAAAAAAAACTAATATTATAATGTACAATCGACTAAATTTCGTCTGGAAAAACGCGAATTCTATGAAAGTTTACGAGGGCTTGGAATATCATCTGTATCCCTTGTACGAATTTTTATCTCTATCCATTGCTATGTTTTTTATTATGTGTTTGTTTTGTTCTCTATGTTTTTTATTTAATTATATGGTAAACACTAGGGCCCGCTATTTAGTGTTAACGAGTTCCTCTTCTCTCTACAGAACACTGCAAATTATTAAAATACCTCGTATATAGTGATAATCGGTCTAGTTCAATATTACCCAACTGAACAAATAAATTTCTTCATCTACATATTCCTGAATTCAAAGTATACATTATAAGCTTAAATTGCTTTACGTCCTAGGATTGGAAGTTATCTAACCTGGGCGAGATGCCTCACAGTTGGAGCTGTTGTACACCGTCATTCGATATATTAGTGCTCATTCGATATATTCGATATATTACACGCTCATTCAATATATTAGTGCGTTCATGATTTAAACGAGCCGTGTAGTGTATATCANATATATTCGATATATTACACGCTCATTCAATATATTAGTGCGTTCATGATTTAAACGAGCCGTGTAGTGTATATCATTTAAATCCCGGTTGTACATATGATTCTCGTTGATCAGGAAATATGCAGCCATGCTCTAAAATTAATTGCACAAAATCATGAGACGTGTGCTTCTGATTGTTAAATCTTGACAGAAAAATTTTGGAAGACAAACCCGGGATTGTGACGGCATGCTGCATGCGTCATGTTTTCAGATATGTGCGTCTTGGGAACTGGACCAGTTACCGACGTCCCGGTGTTACAGGCAGCCTCGGATCTCTGTCAGACCATCGGTCAAATGTTACGGCACGAGAATATACGTTTATGTGACGTTCGTCGTCAAGTTTCAGTATTTATACTGTGGACTCAACTGCACTGTGGGCCAGTATTTGCCGTTGGTCTAACGCTATGTGGTTCCTATGCAATGCCCGTGTGTTAACAGCACTTGCGTCATAGAAAGGGATTATTTATATAGTAGGGCAGTCCTATGCTACTTGCAGGTGGAAAATCGTGTTTTCCCACCGGAAGTAAATGATGAAGAATGAGTAGACTCACGAAATGACGTTCTTTCGTTCCTTTTCTACAAACTTGGCTGAAGACTGCGGTTTCTTTATCATTCAACAGAGAGGCAATTATCATGTACATCAAAGTACTTCGCTACATATGTATACATGTGTATGCCGGCGCGATGAATCAAACATTGTACAACCCGTGGGAAACTGTGTTGGAAGGAGAATATCATTTTTATTAAAGTAATGATTTCTTAATAGCTAACAGAAGCTTTCTTGTGAGTCACATCAACGTAAACAAACGCCATGATACCAGCACAGCTGAAGGAAAAAGTACCTAATAATATGTTAAACCCAGTGCCAACTATTAAACTACATAAAACGTTATTGCCGCAAGTACCACCCAGAAAAGAAAAATGGCAGTTTTGTTGCTGTATACAAAAACCAAGCCTTAGGTACCATTCAGATCAACCGCCATGATTATGTTGCAGGTATCTTCACAACAAATATTTTTAATTCCTTTTGATAGAGAATTCGCTAAATGTTAAATTATGGCTAACCTTAATCTATAGTACACAAACTATTCACTCCGGTAGTAGGTAAAAAAACAGCTTTAAAATGTTCTAATAAACGTGTTTTATTCGTTCAAGGGTTTTGTTTATGTATTATTTATGTGATCATTTGTTTAATTTTATTATTAAAACTTAGACAACTTTTTAAATACGAATTGCAAATATATTTTATTCATAAACTAGAACACGCACAGCTTACAAAAGAACTCCACATGATATACTAATACAAAAACGGCATTTAAATTATATTAAATAAGAACGTAGGCAATGGTAACACTGCACGTCCCACAAGGAATCTATAACTGGGATATAACTGGACAAGTAATATTGTAGACCACATATAACGAATAATTTCTCCATTCAACCAACTTCCGTCATGTTCAGTTTATACTAGAGGTGTGAAAACATGTGTATTTCTAAGTGCACCAGTTTTCTACTGTCCACTTCTCAACTAAGAACGCAAGCCAATACCGCAACTTTCACCATTACACTTGTATCAAGTGTTCTCTGACACTAGATGCCATTCCTTCTTTCACCATTGCAGTTGTATTAAGTGTCCTCTGACACTAGATGCCATTCCTTCTTTCACCATTACACTTATATCAAGTGTTCTCTGACACTAGATGCCATTCCTTCTTTGGGGGCAGTTTTTAATCTTCTGAAAATATCCTTTTGGCATTCAAGCCAAAAGACTTGTTGAACCATTTCAAAACCAGGAGTGTGATGCACATATATCAAAGTGTACAATAACTTTAAAAATAGTGTAGTTCATTTGTTGCTATCAAGAATCCGAGAAGAAGTGGTTTTCATGATCGACGTCCCCTTAGTTTTTATTATATTAAGTTAAACATCTGTTTTACGTGAATGTAAGATTTTAGGGGTCAGAACTGCTTTATGGCGTATTGCCTGAAACTCAGAACGTGTGAAGTTTCCCATTCTCTTAAGAGATAAAGTGATGAATTTGAGAATTTCAGCTGCCGCGGGTATGGGAGTCCAGAGATACAGTTTAGCATTCTCGCATGTGTACGCAGTCAATCCCTCATCAATCCCGAGTCTGGCGGAACACAGCTGCAGAGTCAATAAATATTGTACATACTAGAGTCAATTCACAGTTACTTACGACTTTTAAGAAATACTGCTAAAGGTCTACTTCCAGGATATTCACCCGCTACATGCAAACAAAGCTTATCCGATTCTAAAAAATTACACCAAAGGGACAATGCACCGCATTCGTGCGCACTCAGTGTAATACTATTTTACATAAGATCTGTTTCTTACGAGGCATTACCAACACAACTTTAATTATTAATATTAATTATAAATGAAATATTATATTTTTAAAATGCAATATAAATGAAATTTCAATTTAGTAGAGAAGGTACTTTTGTGTCATTTTAAGTTAAGAGAAGTATGAAACTCTTGTGATACGTGGTATATTTAGGAAACCACCAAATACGTTATGCACGGAGATATTTTTAAACGTTTTATTCAAAAATTGTGAAAACAGCGAGTGCACTATAATGTCACTCCTTTATACACGGCGTACAACACACTCCTTTATGTCACACAAATAAAACATTTTACAAAAAAATTTAAAGAGAAGCAACATTTTTACCTAACTTTTACACATCCATCTAAGTTTATAAAAAGGAAGGGTAGCATTAGTTACTGCAATGGATGTGTATACAACCAAAATACATAAAATATTTTTAAGTTCAATTTACAAAAATGTCATATAATAGTTTCAGATTTTTTAATGCTAGTCAAATGCAAGAGGGGTTATGAAGCTGCGGTAACGATTTTATGAAGAACTATTTCGGTAAATGTGACTTAAATATTGCCTTTTTGCTATGTCATACACTCACTCAGAACGTAATCTTCTAACTTCAGTGGCTCAATTTTTGCCATAAATGTAGAAAAAAAAGTTCCCTGTATAACATCACGCACGTGTCATTAAATTTATAAAATAATGTATTTTCAACGAAATTTTATTAAATCTTTTTAGTTTTCAGTGTGACTGTATATGAAATATATTTAATCGAATATGTATATTTTATTCCTGATGCTGTCAGCCTCATTACCAGGTGAAATATATTAAATAAATGAGAAGAGCTGAGACAACGTGATGCTATATTTTAAACGAAGCAGTATTTGAACTCACCTGCGCGCTTTGAAGACCGGGCGTTTACTGTACGAATCTGACGCATGTCACATTACTGAAGAATAGTTATTTTTGTCTGTATATCACTACTGGGATGGAATGCTCAATAACTAGGACCGCCTGTTTTTTTCGCGAAAAGATCCCACTGCTAGTTGTACTCCAAAACATCCTAGTTATGAACTAATATCGCGGATGGACGATTTTAACTCACGCGAGTCCTAAATGTCTGCCCGCGAATCACAGACGTACAGTAGTGGAGTAATTTAATTTTTATTGGCCAGTAAAGTAAAAAGATGTCTCCTCACAGAGACACGCTGCCAACAAGCAGAAGGATACCGATGGTATGCCCGTGGGCTGTTGAATTATTGCATGTGCGGAACTATTCTCTCGAATAACAGGTGGCCTTGCCCATAACGTACTGTCTGTAAACACATTTTGGTTCATCGAAACTCGCAGAACTATGTGCAGTCATCTCCAAGCAATGGATCCATTGCAAGACATTCACGCCTCGCCAGTGCAGTGAAGTATGATTCATGTGTAATGGTCGGTGATGCCATACTATGGTTGTGATGGTATTGACGTCGCTTAGTTGTTGCTCTGCTTTCCGCTGCTGATGCTGTGTCCAGAGATGTCTTCTATTTCAGTTGGAGTATGTCCTAGTGCTTCAAATATCAACTTTGTAGAAAACATTGAATAAGAAGCTGAAGTAAATGTTAGCTGGCAAAGTTGTTGAAATATTTATTATTTAAATTACAGTGTCACTCAAAGCTCACTACAGTTAACTACACACGTGATCGACATCTGTCTACCCAGCTCCGTGCATCTTACAGGTTAACTGAACACACAGGCCTGTCCCCTGTACAGGTTAACTGATTACACAGATATGTCCCCTGTATAGGTTAACTGAACACACAGGCCTGTCCCTTGTACAGGCAAACTGAATACACAGGTATGTCTCCTGTACAGGTTAACTGGTTACACAGGCCTGTCTCTTGTACAGGTTAACTGAACACACAGGTCTGTCCCCTGTACATGTTAACTGATTACACAGGCCTGTCCCCTGTACAGGTTAACTGAACATACATGTCTGTCCCCTGTACAGGTTAACTGATTACACAGGCCTGTCCCTTGTACAGGCTAACTGAATACACAGGTATGTCCTCTGTACAGGTTAACTGATTACACAGGTATGTCCCCTGTACAGGTTAACTGGTTACACAGGCCTGTCCCTTGTACAAGTTAACTGAACACACAGGTCTGTCCCCTGTACATGTTAACTGATTACACAGGCCTGTCCCCTGTACAGGTTAACTGAACACACAGGTCTGTCCCCTGTACATGTTAACTGATTACACAGGCCTGTCCGCTGTACAGGTTAACTGATTACACAGGTCTGTCCCCTGTGCAGGTTAACTGGTTACACAGGCCTGTCCCTTGTACAGGTTAACTGAACACACAGTTCTGTCCCCTGTACATGTTAANCAGGTTAACTGGTTACACAGGCCTGTCCCTTGTACAGGTTAACTGAACACACAGTTCTGTCCCCTGTACATGTTAACTGATTACACAGGCCTGTCCCCTGTACAGGTTAACTGAACACACAGGTCTGTCCCCTGTACAGGTTAACTGGTTACACAGGTATGTCCGCTGTACAGGTTAACTGATTACAAAGGTCTGTCCCCTGTACAGGTTAACAGGCTCAAGTGTTGCCTTTGTACTTTCTGTCCCGACATGTGAGGAACCATTCAAGGACATGAGNTGTACAGGTTAACAGGCTCAAGTGTTGCCTTTGTACTTTCTGTCCCGACATGTGAGGAACCATTCAAGGACATGAGTAAAAACAACATTACTGTTCGATTGTTTCCAACAGTGTTGAGGTGTCAGAAGCATGTGTAAACTGCTCTTGATGGCCGACCATGAATTTGTTTACAGAAATATTTATTCTTTCGAGCTCAAAACATTTNCATGTGTAAACTGCTCTTGATGGCCGACCATGAATTTGTTTACAGAAATATTTATTCTTTCGAGCTCAAAACATTTATCTCATGTGACGTTTACGTGAATAGCGTTTGTAGTTTCTCATTTAGAGGAACGAACTCCTGGTGAAAAAACACGGTGTAAAAAATAACTTCAGCAACTAACAACATCCCAATGGATTGTACGTATTAGTTTTGCGACCATACGGTAAAATTCATATCGGAAATCATAAAGAAACATATAAAAATTATTTGTAACCAGTAAATTTTCCCCCACGAGATGGTAATGGAATAGCTTAATTAGCAAGTCATGCAGCAGTTGATTGATGTACTTTGTATTCAGCATGTTATGACTGGATACGACTAGCCCCACATGACATGTGCTGTATGCAGTACATACAAGTTATGTATAACTGGCATTGGACATAGAAACATATTATCCTTATTAGTATCACGAAGTTANTATGCAGTACATACAAGTTATGTATAACTGGCATTGGACATAGAAACATATTATCCTTATTAGTATCACGAAGTTAGTTACCTTAGTGAGCGCAGCTCAGGTATAACACCGAAAAATACTCCCCTGGAAGCACTTGTTACAAGAGGAGACTGTTCCGCTAAAGCGTGTTCAAACAACCGTATTAACTACCTACCGACAACCACAGGCACGCCACTGATTTTAATTTGTTTTCTAAATATCACGGAACGTGGTGGCGCTGTGGTTTCACTCTGGAATCGTATTCCGGAAAACTCACTTCAGGTAAATGATCAAGTCGTTATACGTATTACTGTTGTTTTGTCATGTGGTTACTTAATGTACAAATATCGTCCTATCTGNTAAATGATCAAGTCGTTATACGTATTACTGTTGTTTTGTCATGTGGTTACTTAATGTACAAATATCGTCCTATCTGTGACGTCATTCGGGAGGAACCGATGCAACTACATTTATTTCCAGTACCTAGCGAATACTACTNTATCGTCCTATCTGTGACGTCATTCGGGAGGAACCGATGCAACTACATTTATTTCCAGTACCTAGCGAATACTACGCATGCTTCCCGGAAACACGAAGGACTAATAAACTCCCAACTGGTGCAGATAACTTCAACTAACACGCGAGTTGCCCAGATAACAAATCGCCAACCGCGCGCAGTCAAACGCCTTTAGTGTCATCCCACATTATATTGGGCCCCTGCACTCAGAAACACCCGCGGTCCGTTAGAAATGCTGTCCCCACTGCCACTCTCTATCCACTACTCACTTCGTCATTTCGCCATTCAGAGGGATTCCACGTTTTTCAGAAGATCGTACACTGCAAAGTAGATCAAAGTAGTACTGCGGGTATGAATTTAAAAAAATTGTCCATAATTTGTCAAATCGCATCCGGAAAAACAGGACTGAGGCACTATAAATCTGCACAAACTGTGAATGCATCTGTCAGCCTCGAGTACGTCCAGTGGGGGCTATATATCGTCCTTGCATTAGTGTGCATTCATTGCCGCGTCCAAAACAGTTTCTTCACCTTCAAATATTGGTTTGGGCGCCATTGCTCACGACGCTCAGTGGTTCAACTATTGGTCGGGACTCGATGTTATCTGGCAGCCAGAGTCAGCAAAGCTTCCCTGCAGCGAAATGCCAAGCAGCTCGAGGGAGGCTGAGCTCAACGTNGCCATTGCTCACGACGCTCAGTGGTTCAACTATTGGTCGGGACTCGATGTTATCTGGCAGCCAGAGTCAGCAAAGTTTCCCTGCAGCGAAATGCCAAGCAGCTCGAGGGAGGCTGAGCTCAACGTTTCCTTGACGGCGATGTCGTTAGAGAGTTAGAGATGGGGAAAGTTTCTCAGAGATGCAGGAGCGTGGAATGAAGCAGCCATGCCAAGTAGTGAGGAACCGCCTCAGCATTCGCCTGGTGAGATTCCGGGAAACCATGGGCAATCGAAGCCACGACGGCCGGAAAAGGAAGTAAACCTGCTTCCTCCTGATGCACTAGCTCGCTCTGTCCAGGCGACACGAGGCTGCATCCAGAGCGACTGTATTCTCTATAAATCAAAAGGCACGACTCAAGCAGCAAAAGAGACTCCTTGCCAAAGAGAGGTTGTGAATCGCACGTCCTCCTGCCTTTCTGTAAATACGTGTATTACCACATTAGTGCACCAGGACATAGCAGTGCCCTGACCTCTCAAGATGTCTTATGCTTGCCTCTCAAAGTTAGCGGATTACGTAACTCCTCTCTTTTTTAGCTTGATAAATTGCAGGACATGGCCAATTATCTCCTCGCTCCTGATCGTTGAAGGAACAGGTTACTTTCTTAACGGCACTGCTGCCACGTAGACAGTAAGCCGAATGCAAAAAAAAATGCCTCACTTAGTCACAAGCGTTACGGAAGGACACAGGCCTTCCAACCGGTCATTCAAATACGCCCAATAAATACCAAATAGTATTCATTTTTCCTTCATTGCACTGAAGCGCAATTGTTTTTTTCCGAAGGAAAGTACGGCAGTGCAAGTGGTTCCAACATGACGTTAGAGAAATTTGCACAATTGTTCATGTTTGTACTCCAACCATGGACTGAATATTTAGAGCAGATAACTAATGTTGCTCTTAATGTAATATAACGTTAAGTTATTAATGTTACTGTAACGTTAAGTACTTTTCTGACAACGTTTCTTCCTTACTCTACTGGCAGCATTAATGCGGTGTTTATGTTGCGGCAAAACGAATTTTGGGTTGCATTCATTTTAACATTTGTGGTAAAAATTTCGTGGTATTATTTTTATTTTTTTTGCTGTAAATAAACATTGCAGTGTAAAATAAATTACGTATAATTATTTTGTCACAAAAATTAATATCAACGAAAAAAAATTACGGCATGTAGGGAAGCGAACCCTTGCCCTGATTGGTTGACCCAACTGCGACTGCAAAACTACTCACATTATATTCTGCGCATGCGCTCTGGCTGGCATATGAAGTAGCCACCTTCTGTCTGGCCACGACGCCATATTTTTCTGCCTTCGTTTCTTTGCATCAGGTCATAACTAATTCAGAAGGGATATTTTAAAGAACATCGTTTATATCATTCCTTTATTCTAAATATGTAAATGTTACACGTAAATGATTCCAGAAAATTAACTTTACATGAGGTGAAGTATGCAGACCTTGTCATGTGTGCTACATATTAGAATGCAAAGTGGCGCAGCGGTAAAACACACTCGAGCGTAAGTCCGACAGGCCCCTAGCTCAGAGTAGGGATCGCTCTTTCATTTTGGTTTAAATTGTTTGTATCAACAAAAGTCAGTTGTTAGTTGCCACTAAATACGGGAATAACAAAAATATTTTGTTGGTCACCAAAAAAACCTTTTTTTCAGTGAGCCTGTCTGAACAGCAATGAACTCAACTCAGTGCCAGCTGTGATGTGAGCTGTCGTCTTTATTCAGAACTGCGCTCGCCCCTCGTCTTTACCCTCGGCAAATGTGCGAGCTACTAACACAATGACAAGTCCTCGCAGGCTATACCTACCTGAGGGAGACGTCCTTAAGCCCTTTCACGTTCGAATGGTAAAAAAAGCTAGTTCGTAACATCGTGCTCCTTCCGATCGCCTTATTAGTGGAAATTGTTGGACGAGAAAAGCAAGAAGACGAGCGACTGGCTGACCAAGTATCACCACGAACTGGAATGGGACGAAGGCAAGATTCTGTACCACCAAGTGGAATTGTACTGCGCGACTTGCTGATGATGTATCTGCAAAGACCGATTTACGTGGCGGGGCCCGAGCAGAAAAATGGCTGAGCGACTTTTGCAAAAACAGAATTTGAGATCATCGACATGCAGTTCGAGTACGGCTGTCCTTCGCTGCGCAAGCTGTCGTAACTTTTCGACGACCAGCAGCAGCACGTCTGCGACAGGTTGGAACCTGACTGGACACGCACATTAAGGAATGCACAGCTACTCTGCAAATAGTGTGCCTTGTCCTTGGACCATGAATGTGCTGCCTACGACTAGACAAGAAGTCACCCCGAGATCGGTTCCGAAGATCAATTAAAAAACCATAAACAGAGAGCGAAATCTTTTTTCTGTTATTGTGTCTATGTATATATCTGTAGAATAAATTTTGTGTTTTCTGAAACCATTTTAATGGTGTTTTGTTACCCTAACTCGTTAGAATTACATTTTTTTAAAAGGAAACTTTAAAAAAAAATCTACATACTTCTTATGCTACATAAACTGTTCATGTATTTCGGGTAAAACTGATGTGGGGCGAAATCTTCAGGGGTTCGTACAGATGGACCTGGGGAGATATACACATATTTCTTCAGTTTGAAACAAGGAGTAAGATGTTTGTGCCTTGAAGAGAGGGGTAGTGGGGTAGTGGGTGAGGAGTGGGATTGTGCGTGGCAGGAGGTGCATAGAGATGTTGGTGGGAGTTGTGGGGGACGGACGATGCGATGGTTGCATGTGTGAAGAAAGGATATTACATCTTGTGGGAATTTCTAGTCCGTCGATGAAAGAGTAGAGGTGCGGATCTTCTCTTCTATCTTTTTAGTCGACGACATATTTTGCATCCAGGATGTCTTCGGAAATTCCAGAGCTAATAGGATCTACGGCTGTGCCAACGATTTCTTCGGACATGCTACTGGCGAAGCCATCGATTTCTATGTGTGCTGTACCAGCATTTCCATCGACATATATATCAAAAGTATCTTAGTCTGTTTGCTCGCACTGACAATCTATGCAGGCATTCGAATATATGTAAAGGGCTTGTTCCTCCACCAGCAAAACCAAAAGATGTATTGTTATCGCGACGAACCTGTGTTGGACTTACAAGTACTACTCTGTGCAATTATGATGCAAACATGCCATCGCTTGCTAGTACAGTAAGTGATGATGCAATGGTGCTACCATCGGTAAGTGAGGATGTGCATGTGGATGGTATGGACAATAAGCTGTCTATATCGGTTCGATCATGTTGCTACTGCGTTGAGGCGTACAGTAAATGTAGTAATGTGCGTAGGCACATGAAGAGTGGCAATTGCACGAATAAGACAGGACGGGCTTATTTGACTCTTGTTTGTCATAAGTGTGGACGTGAATTTAAGAGTTAAAATACAACAAACTATGAGGAAAAAGAGTGTCGTTAGGCATATCGCCAGCATGTCATACAGTGTTATCCTTCGGCTCGAAAACCTGTCCATGTGCTAGGCAAAGCTAATGTTAATGGATTCGTTTTGAAGGAATCTGTTTTCCATAGCAGTCTGAAACTTATATAAAAAATTATTCGCTGAGTACACCAAGAGATATTTGAACATTTCTGTCACCCTGAAAAATAGAGTAATAAACCAACTTACAGAAGAGGTGGAAAACAGCGGATCTTTAAAATATAATATATGGTTCGAATGTAACTACTCAAAACCAGAACCCCACAAGAAATAACATTGTAGAAGGGCATTTAAGACCGGGGATGTACCAATGTATAATATATATGGCATCTAAAAGACTGTAGACAATAATATACAAAAGATATGTCAAGAGGAAGAAAAAATGGTGACGAAAGGTTCAGGTTGGACACTCATTTCGGTTGACCATTTACAGCTAAGTACAAGTGTAAGACATCCAATTACAAAATAATATGAAGGTCTTGCCTTGCCTTTGAATATCATAGCAAATAACTGTTTGTATGTATGTAGAATTTTGCAAATAAAAATATATATTAAGTACATTATGTTTTATTTATTTTTTAAAAGATTGACCTTAAAAATAGTAGAATTTAATCACACTCCATGTTTGGAAGAGAGTCTCGTAGACAAAAAGTTTGGAAATGGACTTTGGCAAATGCTAAAAAAAGAAGAAATAACTAGGACATTCTACAGTGCCCAATACTGGCAAAATATGTGTTAGTCGTAATTTAGTGGCCAATTGGAATATTCCATTGATTGGTATGAGTGGAGCGATAATTTATGTTATGTAAGGCCAATTATTAATTTTGAGAGGGGTGGATGGGGTGGAGATGGTGGGGTGAGTGTGTGAGGTAAAGGTTATATGTTCCTCTATTTTTAGACTTTTGATGGCCACGTGGGTAGGGAGGTGGTGTCTGAGGAAGGGTGAGTCTGGTGTGGTTGGTGAGGGGGTAAGGGGTGGTGAGGAGTGTTGAGTGGATTGGTTGGTGATTAGTGAGATAATTAGTGAGGTGTTGAGGGAGTGAAGGGGGCCAGTGGGAA
>NQII01011015.1:0-16603 GCA_002778355.1 Clitarchus hookeri
ATCTGTAAAATTATGTCACAGGACATTTTTATTATGAACGCAAAAATTTAGCATTTAATCTGGTCGGGCATACAACAAGATATTTAACTATTTTCTTTCTAATCTATTCAAATGCTCCTATTTATGTACATAATTGTAACTTACATTACTNACAAGATATTTAACTATTTTCTTTCTAATCTATTCAAATGCTCCTATTTATGTACATAATTGTAACTTACATTACTAAAATTGAGATTTCATAACACAAGTATTATAACAGGACAGGTGCATGACAAATGTAGCGACAGGGCTTGGTAATGCTCTCCGATAGGCTGATACTGAGCGGCCAAGAAGTACTGTGCTGGGTGTATTGTATTGACGTCATTAACCCTTCACAAATGGTAGATGCAGAAACTTCAACAAATCAGATTACTCAAAAGGACGAGAGACAATACACCGGGCACCGATTCCTTGTGTACAGTGCTAAACATACGGGTGACGGATTATATTAAGCAACTTAACACCCGGATTCCCCAATATACAAATAACAATATATTCACAGTAACACAACCTGTTTTACAGTAATAATTTAACAAATGCACAGATACAATAATAAACCATTTGAATCCCAATTAAAATAACAGTGAACGTAATTTCTGCCAATGCCAATTTATTTAACATCATTTAAATCTACCGATTCCACAACATTCACGTGAAGAATGATTTAATTCACTTGTCTTACCCAGTATATAAAGTCACGGTTACAATATGCTCTCCAAAATTAATCTTGTAAAACACAAAAAGATCGTGTTTGTNTACCCAGTATATAAAGTCACGGTTACAATATGCTCTCCAAAATTAATCTTGTAAAACACAAAAAGATCGTGTTTGCTAAATAATAAAGACAGGAAAAATTATGACAATTTAGTTTGCTTTGAACTTCACGTATCTAGCGCGGCATTCTATACGATCAAAGAGATATTACTACTATAGAATAGGGATGGNTTTGCTTTGAACTTCACGTATCTAGCGCGGCATTCTATACGATCAAAGAGATATTACTACTATAGAATAGGGATGGGAATATACGAGTGATGAATTTCGAAATATTCGATTTTGAATGAGCATTCGAGCGGTCGATTATTCAAGCTCCTCATTCTAATTTTTTAAACTCAGCGATTGCCCCTCTTTAGTCCTACTCCCCGATACTCGTCACTCATCACGACTTTCGAGCATCGAGCAGGAAAGGCAGCTAGTGGCGAGCAAGGTAGATAGAGTCAAGTAGGCAGATCATTCTGAGCCCTAAATTGTCAGACAAATTTTTCCTGTACACTGGACATATTCTTGGTTGTATATGTGACACTTATTTTATGTACCGTTGACAATGTGTTCAGTTATGTTTAAAATATTTTTGTGATGTTTTCATGAACATTTAATTTTTTCTCTTTCGTTTCATGATCTCTAAATATTATTTGTAGAAATGTTTGTTGCTTCGCAGTATATTATTACTCTTGAACAATGAGAAAATTAACAACTATGCCATAGCAATGTGTAGTAATTATGGTCGCAAATTTTCCCAAGGAAATCTGCCATGGTTTTCCTACGGACGTTGAATTGCAGAAGGGGTGGGTATCGCGATGCAAACATGCAGATAAAATCGATGTCAACAGTGCTCGTGTGTGTTCAGTACACTTCGTTCCAGAAGACTACGAACGAGACTTAAGAAACAAACATTTGGACTTGCCAATAAAAAAAAATTGCTACCAAATGCGATTCCCTCGCAACAGCTTCTGAACTGGCATGAACAACAAACCTAACAACGGGAAACACACTGAAAGAGCAGGCAACTTAGGTGCATTTGAGGAAGCACGATCGCCTTCTTCCATTCCGCCCTACTCTTCAAAAATGGACAGCGGATTTTAAATGTAGGTCTGGTATTTTGAATGAAGTATTGTGCTTTTTGAGTACAAAGTCAGCAACGTTCAGTGAAATGGGGAAAGTTGCAGTTTTAACGTTTGACGAGATGAATATAGTGCCGCATATGCTAAGATTCGTCGAATGATGTAATAATGGGGCCACACCAAAATGTTCCGGGAGTAATGATACGTGGGTTTTTTGTAGGGTGGAAAACGCCTATTTTTTATGACTTTGATGTCACAATGACAAGTGAGTTGCTGAAAAACATAATCATTCAAGTTGAAGCATGGGGAATAACTGTGGTTGCTGTGACATGTGATATGGGTGGAAAAAAACTCGAAAGTGTGGAACGAACTTTGTGTAAACACAGACAAACTATACTTTGCAAATCCTGTTTGTAGCGATAGGAAAATATGGATGTTTTACGATATACCACATTTACTGAAGCTTTTCAGAAACCATTTCTTTGACGATGGTATAACATTACCCGGTGGTACTGTATTTACTAAGGAAAGTATTGAAGAACTTCCGAAGCACAAGAAAGGAGACCTCTCTATAACCCACCACATTTCGGAAACTCATCTAAATGTTACAGGATGTGCACGCCAGAACATCAGGTTAGCTGCACAGTTTCTCTTATGCCGTACGACTCAGGCTTTGAATTATTTGTTAGGGAAGAAACACGAGTGTATTGTTGTTGAATTAATAAATTATGTTTTTGATGTTTTGAATTCAAGGTTACCGGCTGATGAAAAAACGCCTTTGCGAAGTGGCTATGGACTCCACCATCGTAGCCAAGAGAATACCTTGAAGAGGCTTTTGGAATTGTGTCCAGTTTTACGTTTTCGGAAAAGAAACAGTCTACTGCCATTCCAAAAGGTGTTTCATCATTTCCACGAAATCGCTCATGGGATTTTATGAAGATCTGAAAAATATGAATGTATATACATTTTGACTTTTCGTTTAAATCAGGATTGTCTTGAGAACGTTTTTTCGAGACTTCGCGGCTTTGGAGTGTTTTACAACAACCTTACTCATTTTGAGGTGCGGAACAGAATCCGTCTGCTAGTACTGACATAAAGTGCGAGCGATATCCCGTTGTGAAAACGTGCGTCAGTCTAGGAAGAAAACATTATGGTTCTTCCTCACAACACAGTTTTGACACAGAAGACAATTTTACAGAGTTCGTTTCAAGTGAACTGTGTATTAAAATCACATAGAGTGTCTCAAGATACCAGGAGCCAACAAATTAAGAAAAATAAGTAGTAGAGTTATTATGTAATTAAGTTAACACAGATTTACTTGAAAGTATCCCTGATACAGACATCACACTCGTCGCTCTGAAGTATATCGTTGGCTGCGTGGCATTTAAATGCAAAAATATTGATTCGTCTTTAGGTTCCATTTAAGAGAAATGTGACAGAAATGTGCCTGCTGACTGGATTTCAATTATATCCAGAGGAGGACTTACAACACCATCGTCCGAATGGCGGGATAAAGTGAGACAGTTTGAGATTGTGTTTGCTGCATTTCATGGGACAGAACTTTTTAAATCTACCAAATATATCGAGACAATAACAATATTGTTACACGAAAAAATTCCCACAAGTGAATTAAAAATTTTTACTTCTCTACATAAGAACAAGAACATTTATCCGCATAAGACATTTCAACTACAAAAGGAAAATCTCTGCAATGAAAAAAATACACTGCTATAAAAAAATCGCTTGTGGTAAGCTTATTGTTCAGTAAAACATTAATACAATGCTCATTTTCAAGCATGCAGCCTTTGTGTACCTTTTGCGCAGTGTATGGAAAATTAGTATTCGCCACTAAATTTATTATTGCATAAACATGTTAATATAAGTTATTAATCATGTAAGAACAATGATTGTGGTAAGTAGACGTAACACTTTTACTATAACCAGCAAGTAACATGTGCGCGAACTTAAACTAGATGCACAAACGATTAATTATTTTATCTGTAATAGCAGATTTAGCTTAATTTTGTAATCTCTGTTAGATTTTTAAAGATGATACACCTATGATACCTGTCCAAAAAAAAAAAAAAATCAAATCAAATGGGTACTTACAAAGTGGACTGAAACTTTTCAAAAGACGACTCATTAACCTATCCAAGTGCCTTTATATTAAAAATAAGTGTGCTTAAAGGTAAAATGTTGTGTTATGAATGACTATATTTGTCATTCTGTTAGTAGCCTTTTTGTTTCTGCATCTGAAAACATCGTGTAGGCCTAGTTTAGAACACAGTGAACGCGGCTGCCATGCCACTTCTGCATCCCCACCTAGATGACTGTCCTCGCGGTGATGTCACGAAGTACCAGCCAATGGTACGTTAACAGCCGGAGCAGACGCCCTGAGTGGTGAGTACCGAGTGTTCAATTTACCATTCAATCGCCATTCAAAAATCGCTTCGCTATCCTGACAGGAGGGAGGAAAGTGAAAATACATGTATCATTCTGTGTTTATCTGTCAGTTGTCACACACAACTTTGCTTTTGCTAGTGCTTGTAAGAACACGTTTTTTTTTGTTATTTTAATACCACCCCCCCTCGCCGAACAACGCAGAAGGCCAACCACTGTGGGCCAACCACCGTTTACCAAAGTCCGCTGATGCTCCCCTGTGCCTGCAGCATGGCGGCATGAGCTGTTGCCAATTCTCCATACAATGAAACTACTGGGGCACAAACGGTTGTTCTGAACACTTCAAGTACAGGAGTATAGCCTGTCCACTGTAATTAACTATCTTCCTGCCAACATTTTGTGCACTCAAATATTATTTAGTATACTATTAAATTATTTCAGACCAAGCAATTTATTTAATTTATTAGTTGTGTTTTATTAACATGATAATTCCAATTTAAATCAAAAATCTAATACCGGTAATAATAACAACAGTGGATGAACTATATTCAACATCACTGACAATTTATGGTGATATAATTTATGATTATGTGATAGTATAAGAATCATGAAATAAAGAACATATAATTATACAAAATAATGTAACATCACTTTTACCCACACAAGTGTATATTACATTAATATACCTTCTTATTCTTGTTTTACAAATTATGCTTCAGTCGGGCTGTATTATATACAAAGGTTATGGTTACATATTATGGACTAATAATTTTTGCAATAACGTCAGTCTGTGACCGAAGCATAACTTGCAAACAAAAAGAAAAGTATCTAAATGTAATATACATTTGTGTGTGTGAAACGACCCGTACACGACGTGCACACTGTAGCAATAAACCAATATCATTTAAAACATTCTCATCAAAGAGTTTGGCATACGAAAAATTCCTGCCGCTAGCTGCGCAGGGTTTCAAAAGGGACCCTTTTATTTTATTTTAAAAAACATTGAAGCTGCGTGAATTATACAGGAGAAAGATTTTGCTTAGGTTTGAAGTTATTATTTTTTAATTTATGATATTATTTATAGCAATAATTAGTGGCGAAAATTTGCTATCGAGTGATCATTCGATTATTTTATTCACTCGATTACTGATCGTTCGATTATTTAGAGCATTCGAATAATGCCCATCCCTACAGTGTAGACTTTCCGCAACATTAGTGCGAGTTTTCAGACACGTAAAATTAACCATTTGAATTTTTCAAAGTAGTTGCTTCACCCGTGGCTTCGCCTTCCAAAAAAAAAAATTATTAATAAATATTAAATTTGTATTTAATGACTTTAATTTGAAAAACTACTGCAAACAGTAATGCACAAACTTAAAGAACACAGTATTTTAGAATTCCAAGGATATTTAATATTGAACAATTCACTTATTATTGATAAACTTCCTTTTACAATCATTTCTCATGAATTTTTGGCGTTGTCAAATTAATGTAAAACATATATTTGTGAGACTGCATTTACGAAGGGAGTTGAAAAATATACAGGCCGTATTGCTACAAGAGATAATGTTGTGATTAGATAGGGTCACCATCCGTCCATTTAAGGAAGGAACAAAAGATAAGTATATCAGTTTATTGTCCTCCAGCAATGGTGTAAGCCACACAGTTAAGAAATGTAATACTATAATCGTAATATAAAACCACGTAATACAAACTTTTTTTTTTGCGCAACAGTGAATAAACGAGAACATTTATTAACTTTTCTACAATCATGACTACTTATTGTGTGACNTGATGCTCCCCTGTGCCTGCAGCATGGCGGCATGAGCTGTTGCCAATTCTCCATACAATGAAACTACTGGGGCACGAACGGTTGTTCTGAACACTTCAAGTACAGGAGTATAGCCTGTCCACTGTAATTAACTATCTTCCTGCCAACATTTTGTGCACTCAAATATTATTTAGTATACTATTAAATTATTTCAGACCAAGCAATTAATTTAATTTATTAGTTGTGTTTTATTAACATGATAATTCCAATTTAAATCAAAAATCTAATACCGGTAATAATAACAACAGTGGATGAACTATATTCAACATCACTGACAATTTATGGTGATATAATTTATGATTATGTGATAGTATAAGAATCATGAAATAAAGAACATATAATTATACAAAATAATGTAACATCACTTTTACCCACACAAGTGTATATTACATTAATATACCTTCTTATTCTTGTTTTACAAATTATGCTTCAGTCGGGCTGTATTATATACAAAGGTTATGGTTACATATTATGGACTAATAATTTTTGCAATAACGTCAGTCTGTGACCGAAGCATAACTTGCAAACAAAAAGAAAAGTATCTAAATGTAATATACATTTGTGTGTGTGAAACGACCCGTACACGACGTGCACACTGTAGCAATAAACCAATATCATTTAAAACATTCTCATCAAAGAGTTTGGCATACGAAAAATTCCTGCCGCTAGCTGCGCAGGGTTTCAAAAGGGACCCTTTTATTTTATTTTAAAAAACATTGAAGCTGCGTGAATTATACAGGAGAAAGATTTTGCTTAGGTTTGAAGTTATTATTTTTTAATTTATGATATTATTTATAGCAATAATTAGTGGCGAAAATTTGCTATCGAGTGATCATTCGATTATTTTATTCACTCGATTACTGATCGTTCGATTATTTAGAGCATTCGAATAATGCCCATCCCTACAGTGTAGACTTTCCGCAACATTAGTGCGAGTTTTCAGACACGTAAAATTAACCATTTGAATTTTTCAAAGTAGTTGCTTCACCCGTGGCTTCGCCTTCCAAAAAAAATAAAAATTATTAATAAATATTAAATTTATATTTAATGACTTTAATTTGAAAAACTACTGCAAACAGCAATGCACAAAGTTAAAGAACACAGTATTTTAGAATTCCAAGGATATTTAATATTGAACAATTCACTTATTATTGATAAACTTCCTTTTACAATCATTTCTCATGAATTTTTGGCGTTGTCAAATTAATGTAAAACATATATTTGTGAGACTGCATTTACGAAGGGAGTTGAAAAATATACAGGCCGTATTGCTACAAGAGATAATGTTGTGATTAGATAGGGTCACCATCCGTCCATTTAAGGAAGGAACAAAAGATAAGTATATCAGTTTATTGTCCTCCAGCAATGGTGTAAGCCACACAGTTAAGAAATGTAATACTATAATCGTAATATAAAACCACGTAATACAAACTTTTTTTTTTTGCGCAACAGTGAATAAACGAGAACATTTATTAACTTTTCTACAATCATGACTACTTATTGTGTGACAGTTGCAACCTGCAAGTGTTCTTTATTAGTGATCGGGTTTATTTATTTTGCCACACTTTCACATTGGAGGTTACTCAAACACAGAGATGTTGAACAAGGCCTGTCAGCGCAGAATGACACACAGTTGGAGTTGATGGATCACGTGAGTACGAATTTCTAAAATAAACAACAGAATTGCCATACTTAAACGATCAGTTGCATTTGCTTAAGTTAGGAAGACCTGATGCTTCCTAATTGTCCGTGTGCTCGCACTAAAATAGTTTCGATAAAATTTCATATTGAATACAGAATTTGGGTCAAAATTTCTTGTTTTCATACTTGTACGGAATAATCCACAATATCTCGGAAAGTGCATGATATAAAATAATGCACATAAAAAATGTTAAATCCTCATTCTGTACATGAGTGAAAATACTAGCGACGAACTTAGATATTTGAGTGTTTTTAAACTATTTAATCAAACTGTTTAACTTTGTATTCTGTACAAGAATATTGTCATTAATTCGAACCATATGCCCACAATTTACAGGAATATAATTTGTTATTTAACCACATTTCCTACAGACTTTGTACCATGAATTTTTGTAATTAACAAATACTTGGAAGACTTTAGGCGTCGTCCCTTCGGCTTTTATTTTTGTTCGTCGGAAGTCGCTATAGTTGTCAAAGTGACTCAGGTCAAAAAGAGTTATTAAACCATCTGAAGCGAAGGAACAAAACGCGATTTCTTATAGGAGAGTTTGTCATAGGGGAAATTTCCGCTTCTAGGTGTGCAGTGTTCTAAAATACAACTTTTTATTTTAATTAATTACAATTTTTGACAGCTAGAAATGTAAAATAGAAACATTTTACTTAATTACGAAATTATTTTATATTTCATATACATTTATTGCACTTATCTTGTTTGTTAATGTAGAAAATAGAGAAAATCTGGTACATTACCGACACTAGTCCTCACCAAGTGGCGAAATGTTTTGGTTGTCAAAATTATAAGCCTGTATGCCACGATAAAATTTTCCCTAGGAAAAATTCTATGAGACCTGCTACCTGAGCTTGCATACACACAGTTATGGAGGGTTCTTTGGAATAACCAATCGAACGTTACTTTTTACCACACAAGTAAAGACGAGTGCATTTTTATTATTTTACTTCTGCAATGGTAGTTCAGGAACAACCTTCACTCACGACTTCAGGATTATGTATTTATGCACAGAGCTAAGGTTTATATGCATTTGAAAACGTCTGCTATATGGATTCTTATGTATCGCTATCTTGGAGGCAAACAGCTCGTTGCCAGGCAGTTGCTATGGAAGCAGTACAGCTATTTTTTCAATCTGCGTTTTTTAATTTGAATGTCCAAGTGAATATCTGTATTTATTTCTGTTGCTTTAATGACAGATATTGTAATGATTTGTTGGGATTTTTCAGGAGAATTAAATATAACTTCAAAGCTCCAGTGTCAAATTCGTGTACCTACCCTGTACTTCTGGAGGTTACTGCGCAAAAATAGTGTCGGAGAACCACAATAATAACGATAAAATTAATCGCACTTGATTCATAACAGGCAGTGGCTATAGGCATTAAGAAATATTTTTCTTGTTTTTTATTTGTGATAATAAATTTCTATACAAAAGTGTTAACTTATTTAACCCATTGCCACCCAACTCCTAAAGGTTTGTACTAAGCCTATTAAAATTACAGTGACTAAGAACTTACTGTATCCCTAGATAGAAATTAATAAAGCAACAAAACTTTTATTTAATAAAAAATTCCCTCATTTAGTATATTGTGTCGTTTAACCACACTAAATGCATAAATACATAACCTAACCTGATTTGACTAATAAGCAAAACAAAGTGGGTGTGGTTATTATGCAGAATGAGTATAAAAGAATACCCCAACTTTGAAGGTTTATAATATAAAAACCAAACAATTTACAACCTTGATTGACCAATCAAATGAACCGTGGAACCGTGAAGTTTATTTACCATACATTCGTAAATGTTCAATCTGACCACCATGAGCGGCCCGAACGACAACTATGCGATAAACAAACTCGTTCCACTCTCTTGTCAGCATGTCCGGTGTTACGGTTTGGATGGCGTTCGTAATTCTCGTTTTGAGGTCGTCAATGTTAGCCGGCAATGGTGGACGAAACACTTGATCCTTTATGTACCTCATGGAAAAAATCGCACGGGGTAAGATCCGGGCTTCTTGGGGGCCAGTGATGAAAAGCCTGGTCACCAGCTGCTCCTCGACCAATCCAGCATTGCGGCAACGTCTCGTTCAGGTATCCGCGAACATTTAGGTGCCAATGGGGTGGCGCGTCATAAAGGAAACATCAGACCATCCCTTTCACATTGACGTGTCGAATGCGAGCTCGCAACCCGGACATGCTGACAAGAGCGCAGAACGAGTTTGATTATAGCGTAGATGTCGTTCGGGCCACTCATGATGATCACATAAAACATTTATGAATATATGATAAACAAACTTCACAGTTCCACGGTTCATTTGATTGGTCAATCAAGGTTGTAGGTTCTTTGGTTTTGATATTATAGACCNACAAACTTCACAGTTCCACGGTTCATTTGATTGGTCAATCAAGGTTGTAGGTTCTTTGGTTTTGATATTATAGACAATCAAAGTTGGGGTATTCTTTTATATCAGCCTGTAGAATAAGGAAGATAACATTGAATTTTTTTTCAAACGATAAATCCACAGGAAACAGTTGGCAAATACTAATTGTTATTAAGATACACACCAGTGGGTGTCTTCACATCTTCTGCTAAACACATTCTGTAAGTGCACTTAGGACTACTATGTTAGTGTGAAATTGCACACAACTTACAAACTGTTTGCAATGTGCTATCTGAAGCCACTATAACCACAAGTACCAAACCACTGTTCATATAGAATAGGCTACCTGTTTGGCCGTTAGACATTATCGTTTATTTTGATGTTTGGCTTGCTGTCCTAGCATTCGATACTCTCAATCATCTAGCAATAATGTGTTATTATGTGGCCATAAACTTCGTCGGGCTTTGGAATATGTGGTGTATGTCTTTTCGCTTCTTGAAGGTCGTCATGTAGGGCTTACATTTTCTCCAATGTTGAACATGCTATTTAAATATAATTTATTTGAATTCATGCGCTGCCAAAAGCCAGCATTAAATGCTACTTTGTTGAGTTGTTAGAGTTGTTATGTACTTTTGTGGTTAACATTACATGACCATTGTCATTGCATCTCAAACTTATATTTCGATCTACTTGAAAACCATGTCTTATTGCTAAGATAATGTGTGAATAAATGTCGATTTTTTTTAAAGTAGTGAATTAAAAGTGTAACAAATGGTAAATTACTGAAATATCGCAATAAATCAAATGCTTTTAGCACTTGTTTGTCCTCCCGCCTACACTACCAGCAGCACACACCCTCGAGAGGACATTGCCACTACCCGAACAGCAGGAAGTAGACCAGCAGACTCCAAGCCATAATAGAGGATGGGAATGCATCACACACACCTGCTAGCTACTACTGGAGTCAAGTGACTGGCCTGCATGCACACCCTCGAGAGGCAGCTTCTCAGAATTTAATTGCTTAGGCCAGCCAAAATATTCAAAAATATCCACACACTGGTGAGCACCAGGGGCAATAAAGGCAACATAAGGTACCTCTAACTTCTCCAAACCACAACACCCTTCCATGCACAATTTCTCCCCAGCTTCTGGTGTAGTGCAGTAAAATTAAGCTAAGCGAGTGTCAGTTCAGTGGCGTTCATATTTTTCGCAATGCATAACCAGCACATTATTAGTGAAATCAACAGTGTTTCGGTAATCTCTTTTTTTTTTATTGGAGAATATATGCCAGAATCCCTTTATGCTAATTGATTCGCCCACTGATGAAGTCACAGCTGGGCTATAATCGGCGGAATAGTTAAAATCGAAATTCTTAATAAAATATTGTAAATAGTCGTAGTTTATTGTATTTCTTTTCCACTACAAATAAAAAGTCACAATAAAGTCACAGACATCTTCTGAAAAACCTTCATATAATTTAATATGTGGTAACCTTGCAATGTTCCTCAATGCTAAAGTGCAAATGGTCTGTATTTGAAAGTGTTTGGCGTATAATGCCATTTAAGAGTTATATTGTAGTGTATTTTTTCTCTTTTAAATTCGTTTATAATCAGTGTGCCTTTCCGACACCCTCTCGGGTCACGTCTGACTCGGGATGCTACCATGATTTCATTCTGAGTTCGGACCACAAGCAGAGTAGGGGTCCCGCATGTAAGTATAATAAATACAGCGTGTGTATTCCACCGCATTCGGAAGTTAACTTCTAAAGCAAACATATAATATATGTATTGAAAATTATTTCAAATGAGAGTCCTTTCAAAAGTGCTCACTTTACAGTGAATAGCCTATAATGGCTTATACAGATATGTTTCATTCAACCTTCAATTTAATAGGCTTGTGAGCTGGTCTATTAACAAACTTCCTTTGGGCTTAAATTGTTGAGAATGTGGGCACAGATGGTATGAACATTGCTCCAACCTCTACTGCCTTCAACAAGCAGACACTCTAGGAGGACTGCATGGGCGAACAGTCCACGAATCTCTGTCAACCTCATGATAGGAAGTTACAGGCATCTTACATATCTACCATTATCAATTACCTGTTCTTTTTCCAACTCCATAACATACACCTATCTACCGAAAGTTAACCTTATCCGAAGTCTAGAGATCTGCCCCATGCCAGTATCAATGAAGAATACTTAAAAAAAAAATATATTATTAGTAATCCTTAAACAAACATGTTTAGAAAAAATACTCAAAATTGTTTATGTATAAAACATGAATCGTGTGTTTTAATTTTACGCAGGACCTATATGTGAATATGTTCTCGAACACATGTGAGTGCACATGCTCACACAGCAGTTGATTGTAGTAACATGCTAAATGTTACAAAATATGTCTGTATTATGAGTTCTCTCACATGAAATCCTGATTATAATCACGTTAACTACGTCAAAACACAATGTGAAACTTGTCAAAATACCTGTACAATTCTGCTTACATTGGCTTTGTGCTTATAGTGACTGCATGACGAAAAAATAAATATTTTGTTAGTAAAGGAAATATTCCTGCTGCAGGTTGAGGTGGTGGGGTACTCATTGCATATCTAGTCTGTGGAAGATATATCTTGCCCAATAGCAGTTGGCATAGGAAATGCTACCGCGTGGGGGAGGGGGAAAGGTCCAAAAACTCCATGGAGAAAATTTGGCAACAGTGTGTGGAAAATGATGCAGGTGAAAACCCCACAACTGTCTGGGGAATGGTACTTCTACATGCCACAATAACACTTTCCGTGGAGCCACCTGTTAAACTTATCGGCTGTTAAACCTTATCACCTGTTAAACTTAACTCATCCAGACTAAGTGCACTTAATTGCATACTGATACATAACACAGGAAGGCATTCCTCGGTCAGTGCTGCACACTACGAACTTCAATGCACAATGCTTTTATCTTCAAGTAATTGATTGGTAAACAGAGCTACTGTTCTAGGTAACAAATGGCTCGTATTAATATAGCCGAACACAAAACTTAAACCTTATTGTTTGTAATAACAAGACAAGTTCTGTGTACAGGACACAAACCATTTTCTTATTTGCTACATCTGAAACTGTAAATTAATGTAGGTCTAAAAGTGATAAGGAGCATATTCGAACTATCATACTTCAATTTCCATCATGTGCATGAATTCTACAATCATTATTTCCCATCATAATATCTCACAACTATCAACACTTGCACCACAGTTACAATTTTGCAAATTATATTATGTCCAGGGGTGGATCCAGAGGATGGGTGTGCACATTACCCACACACAACCCCTTACCTTCACATGAAGCTCTCCTGTGAATGTTTTAAAATTGAAATGAAGTAATATCAGAATTGCTTAAAATACTGATTTTATTTGGTTAATTTAATACTGTTACCTAAAATTGTGATGAGAGAGTACCTCCTTCGCTTCCACGACTCAAAAGTCTAGACTTTCACCTGCACAATGGGAAAGTGAAGCCCCTCCACCCAAATGAAAGACTTGATCCATTCTTGGTTATGTTTTCCTGGCATGAAGGTTTCATGTTGCGCTCATGTCTTGGCCTACAATTTAAACAACTGATGTCACATTTTCCATGTTCAAATGTGCATAAGACCAACGAGCCCACCATTTTTGTCGGCAGTGATAAAAATAGAAAACATTTATGCAGATAACCGGGTGGCATGGGGCTGATTTTTATTTATGAGGTAAAAGAAGGGACAGAAAAAAATTTAAAAAATTATCTGAAGAGCACGCTATACATTGTAATCAATAATACGAACTACAATACCACTAATGGAAGGCCAGTTAAGAAGCTGTCACAGATTTGAGAATCATTCGAATTAACTGTGAACAGTTCTTTTGGAGTGATATTCATTCTAGTTTCTGGAAATGTGAATATTATATATTTTCTACACAGTATGTTACATGAATAATATTTGTTATAAGTATTAGAAAAAAATAATGATTAATTTGTAAAAAAGACATATGTCGAAATGGTTGAGATCGAACCTACACTCAAAATGAATAGTTCAGCAAACAATAGTAAGCTGACCTCCTAGTCACTACTCTGTTTCAATACAACACTTGTAAGCTTGCATCCATATTAGAAGTATTATTTAATGGTAGACAGACAAGAAGCATTTTGCCACATAAAAGTACACTCATGGACAAAAAATAACCATCTAGTAGTGATATAAATGAAATGATTACCTAATAAATTTACACTGTGTGGTTGGCAGCAAATAATCGTTTTCAGACCCAAATCTAGTCAGCAAATAAGAATCAAGACCTAACATGGGAGTGCTAACTCTTTCTCCTTACATGCTCCTTGCTACGAACATTCTTGTTCATGTGATTTGCTAATGTAATATCGGATGATTTGCGCACTAACTTTATTGCCAAATGCTGTAATAACTTGTGTTGCTAAGGATGCAGCACTCTGGAAAATGGTTCCTTCATGGTGGTGCGGGTTGTTTGCCGCTTCTCTATACATGCCAGGGCCTTTGGTCTGCCAGTTCGTGGTTTATTGTCTGTAGGTCCGGTCTCATTGTATCTGGTGGTCAAGTAACATACCTGCGATAGCTCTTACCATGCGATCGGCTCTCAAGACCAAGTTGTTAAGAGCCACTCAAATCTCACAACTCAAATCTTACCATGTGAATATCACAGGACTAAAATGCTTCGTATGGACTGTTGAACCTCCTCTGTTTTCAGTGCCATGTTAGTCGTCGATGTTTAAACACTCAGCAATATTTTACGGATGGGCTCCCGAATCCTGCTATGTCAGCATAAGCCCTTTCATAGTTCTGTGGGTTCTCCAGTATGCACGTTAGTAGCTAAGTCGGAAGGAGTGTGGGATGCCTCTTAGGGCAAGCCTTATATGCCGTAGTTGGTGTCATCCATTGCGATTGGTATAGTGAAAATATATTATTTTAAATCTATGTTTGCATTAATTCTGTCTCTAGACAAGCCCTACTCGGTTTGCAACCATTGGAACCAACTGGATTACATTTTCATTAAAATGGTGAGCAATAGAATTGCTGTTTAGTCTTTCAGACTTCAATCACACCATATATTTGACAACGAAGACTGTGTAAATAATTTTCTTGCACACTGAAACTGGTGTTCTGTACAATTGAACTACTTTGCAAAATTAAATATATAATTAAATGAAATTTGTTTCAATTTACTAATTAATTTTAATTTTATATTTTATTTATAGGTTACAATATCCCTTATAAAACTATATTTTACTATATTACGAAAATGGTCTCTTTGTCTGTAATATTCCAAATACTGCATACACAACCGCAAATTTTTAGGTAATATTTTTTACTGACCTGTGGTAGTTATTGAATTTGGTACCACATGCCTTGCTGTTTTAATGTTCTCAAAAAATATCATCGTAAGGTAGACCACAAGTTCACATTGCCATTTTTTTTCAATGTGATTTTTTTTAGATGAAAAAAAAAAACAATTATTTTTTTAGTGATTCGGGAAATGTAACAAATAGGGGTGGTGCATGATGTGTTCCTCTCCCTCACATCATTTTGTAGTAATGATCTGTAGTTCTGTTTTATTTGGTTTTATGGCATAATATTTGATTATGTTTTTATTAGCATTATGTTAAATTTAATATCCTTATTACAGATGTTTCGCAAGCGACGTGAACATATCGCCAATATATGTTTGGAAAAACAAGGTACAGCCACCAGTATACATCGGCGTCACTTTCTTTTGAATACAGAACACAAGCTGTTTTATTGTTGGATTCATAAAGTGGCTTCAACATCCTGGATTGCTGCTTTCTGTAAACTTGCTAATAAGACGAATGCAAACAATCTTTATTACAGGTACGTACTCACTTTAATTGGTAATAATAATTACTTACAACTGAATATATGATCTGTGAATTTATACTTAAATTACTGTATTGTACATAGTAAATACATATAATTCATAAGACATTTTTGAGTAGTGTTCAGCTTTGTTTAACTCATATTTTCCCCAAAAAAATATTACCTGGTATATACATACCTAAAAATTGGAATTAATAGCAGCCTGCATAGGTGTTATAGATGGTATCTTTTTTCGTATTTGTAATACAATGATAACTTCTTAACCTTTACACTCTTATGTTGCACCAGGCAACTAATTAACTTCTTATTTCAGTTGCCAGAATTGTGTTGCATTTCTTATTTAGATGTCTTGGAATGCACCATAATTTTTCTGTGTGGTTACAGATGGTCTAGCTGGTTTTGTTCATACATATTAGTTTTTTCCATTTCATTACAAAATACATGCCTCTCTCTTTGTGTGTGTGTGTATATATATATATATATATATATATATATATATATATATATATATAT
>NQII01011016.1:9804-22831 GCA_002778355.1 Clitarchus hookeri
GTTATTTGACTATTTACATTCACATTGACACGTTATATTACATTACCAATTTGGGTAATTATAGTTTCAATTACACTGTCTTTCACACTTTCTTTGTTATCTAACCCGTCAATTAAATGCACCCAGTTCTGCAGATATTTTTTATCGTTAACATTCACTGCAGACCTGACACAAAACAGTTTCAATTTTGTTAACCCACTGCTTTAACTAATAATTTTTTATTAATCGCTAATTACTGGCCTACTGCCAAAATTCATAAGAGCCTTCATCCCACTTCTGACACAAGTTTTACAAGTCGCCGGAGGGATGGAGGTCTTAATAAAAACAAAAAATACATTTCATTTCTTCATTTATTTACAACGATATAGAAGCACACACAACTATTATGTACAACATTAAACTACCTATCTCTACTATTAAAATTTGTACTATTAAGATCAGTGAGTGCAATATTAAATGTCAATCTCAAGTACAATTTAAGTTCTTTTTACTGTATTTAAATTGGTTACAGTCACTTATGACACACTTATTCCAACTGTATGTTGCCATCACTCCAAATGTCGGTCACTCACGGATCCAGTTCAATAGTCTCACCCGTCAGTCTGCAGACTTCACTCTCGCTGGTCAGTGCTGTCATCATTATTTGTTGCTTCAATGACGCAGCATACCTAACGCTTAAGGCTCTGCAAGGCTCCAGAGTTCGTACCGTCATCTCGGAGCCCCACCGCCCTTATATAGACGTGCTAGTCCAGTCCAGAAGGTTCTCCGCAACCCGAGTCACGCCGAGGGAGGGCAAGGGCGACGGTCGGAACATTCTTGCTGGAATAATTCAAGACATTTCATCAGCAAGGACAGCAGCGAGACAAGTCCTGATAAGATTTATCTTGGCACACACGGCAGCCTCCTCTTTGTAAATCGCTGCACAATTCTTGGGTTACCAGTAGTACCCTTCACACACTGCGCTGATTCAGGGGTCCATAGCAGTCATCTCAATTGTAGTGGGGTCCAGACCCCCACGTACATCACGGCTGCTACGCCCATGTTTTTAAACATAAGAAACCAGTGCCCTCAATGTTGAAGAATAAGTCAAAGTTATACATAAATTCAATTTTTGTCATGTTTTTACAGCACTACTAGTACAATGATGTTTGGGCAACAATATAATCTATAACATGACAGTATAAATGTCCTTTATACGTTATGATTGTCCATTGAATTTCTACTGGATTTTATTATTATAATCAAATGAAAAACTTTATAAAGTCAACTTTACCAGAAATTTTTATTTACCGGTACAAAAATAAAAAGTTTTTCCAAATACAAACTATTGCAGAGAATTTTACAACATTTTACAGCATAACGCAAAACCTTCATCATTTTAACTTCATTCATTGTCCCACAAAAAAATTATTATTAATAATACCAGTGCACTCCACTGCACAGCTCAGCATAGCAGCACCCTTAACATTCACTTATCTGTGATTTCAATATATATGGGGCGAATTGGAACTTGACTAATATTCAAATTTTAATTAAATATCATGCCAAAATAGGCCTGGGTACTTCACTAATCATTGGTCGCACTATAAAATGTTACGCCACTGGTTACGCGTGAGAATTTTGCTCACCAACAATTTTATGTTTAGAGACCTGCCTTACCAGTGCAAGGGGACAAATTGATAGGAAACATCTTTGGTTGTTTTTACATACGTTTTATTATTATTTTCTAGCACAAATCTGACTGTAATATGACTGAGTTTTGTTTTGAGGGCCTACTTGATATATAAAAAATTATTTTTAAAATACACTATACACTATCTTAGTTAACACCAAGTACGAACATTCATAACGTCTGAATATTTTATGTTCACTGCAAGAAGGCTTGTTGCAAGAAGCACATAATTTAGTTTTTTTTTGTTTTTCTTTCAAGGACAAACTGAACAAATTCCTGGGACTGTTTTTAGTTTTACTTCCATTTGTGCTTCTGTTCCAGCTGCCCTTGCGACTGTAGCAAGGTTGGAGGCAAAGTAGTGACCGAGGCACGAGCTAAGAATTGTGGTTTCATTCGCTGTAAAGATAAGTTATTCAGTAACACACGTCTTGAGAGTTTTGCATCAATGTTTGCGCTGCATATTATTTGGCTGTTTATTCCACCAATATTCAACAAAGAAAATTATATTATCAGAGGCCATCTACAGCTAATCCTTGACACAGAATATTCACGTTTAATTTCATTAATAACATCTACACCGCATTTCGTTAGATTATAAAATGTTATAATCCCAGGTTTTTCAAGGTCTCCAGAGGTCTCGTCAATTTTGTCGTCACTGCGAAGTGTAGACCAAAGCAACACGTTCTTGGAATTTTTCTGTACGTTAGATACTAGTGTACCCACAGATGAAAAAGCCCTTCCTTTATGTTCACAAATTAAGGAGGAATTTCCTTTGTATTTTTCCTCAATGTACCAACGATCGTAGTATTCTGCTGAAAAAGCTCTCTTGCCAAGGGCACTGAGGTAAAATCATTTTCCATCATAATATTTCTGCGTGTATTTATGACCGGGGCAGTAATACGTTTTACCACAATACATGCATTGTTGTCATACATATATGGCCCTCAGGTTGTCTACCAGGATAAATTTCCAAATTGTTTGTGTAAAATGTACACGAGTCTTATGCCATACTTAGCAGGTTTGTTAGCTGTGTACTGCCGGAACACGTAGCGTCCTTGAAATGTTTCCAGCATTTCATCTACAGTTCCATATTCACCTACTTGANTGTGTACTGCCGGAACACGTAGCGTCCTTGAAATGTTTCCAGCATTTCATCTACAGTTCCATATTCACCTACTTGATAATTTCCCATGCACCGGGTAACCAACTACTCAAATATGTTTCTTAAAGGAGCTAGGTTGTCTGTAATTTTCCTTGCATGCCTATCATTTATATTATCAAACCTGAGAGCACGCAAAAGCAAGTAAACCATTTCATAGACATTACTTCTTGAGATGTGCAATTGTCACTTAAAAATTCTTCAATATTTGTATTTAGAGATGCTGAGCATTTTTTACACCTACTGGATAGAGTAAACCCAACAAGGCGCTGNATTCTTCAATATTTGTATTTAGAGATGCTGAGCATTTTTTACACCTACTGGATAGAGTAAACCCAACAAGGCGCTGAACTCAACAAATGTGGTACTGCCGCAATCTCTCTCACACCCCATAGTTCAAGCGCATTTTGTTTCAACAAATGTTGGTACAGTCCACTACTTCTTGAATCATATCGCTTGGAAAGAATAATTTCCAACAGTCTAAGACAGACCAAGCATTTTTGGCCACTTTCTTTACTCTCAGAAGGTAGATCACAGTATTACGCCTTCTGGTGCATACGTCAGGGTAAGGAGAATGCACTGACCACTCAGTTTCCTTATCTTTTCCCAAGTACGCAGAAATCACACCCAGTGGAATACCCACAGGTTCTCCACATTCAGTTTCACTTGCACACGATTGCTCTGTATCACTATGTAAAATTTCTTCTTCGGTTTCAATGTCACTTTCAATATTTTTTGGTGGAAAATTTGATCACTGCTTCCTGCTTGATTTTCAGATGGTAAATTCTCCGGCAACCACGGTGGAATGTCTAAAATACATAAACGGAATAATAATAAGTTGAAATTGTGGTAATGGACATTATAGAGGAATGATATGAAGCGCATATAATATTTGAGAATATGTTCTCATAACCATACTTTTACACTTTTACTCAGTCATACTTCTTATTGTAACCTACCCTCTCACTTCCAACCAATTTACCATTTTCAACAGCTATTTTCAGTAACAAATTTCTTTTACCATATTATTTAGCTAGCTATGCAAAATTATCTAAAGTAATCTCCTCTTTCGTTAGAAAAATCAGCACTCTACTGCACAAAATGGTAACGTCATATATTATGAATGTTGAATGTAAAAACCAAATATTGCAAGATTCAATTCAAATACCGAAGAATAAAAACATACCTGTTTTGGAACTTTTAAGCAATTTGTTGAAGAGCCAGGGTCACAATTTTCTTCCCACAGTTAATTTTAATAAGTAATAATTGCTATAACACGACAAAAGCCTCACAAGAATATGTATATTCCACAATTAACCAAAGCACTTTGCAACCGAACAGTCGTCACATGTTTAGCATACGCTACTGGACGTGCTACGAGCAAAGTGCTCACTCAGCACACATACCTGTAAACTCAAGGCCAAGCTGCCTAGCAACTAAACAAGGAATCTGAGAGAAGAAAAGACACCCCTATCCGGCAATAAAAAGAAACACAGACGTAACATTTCGGAAAGTGAGCAAAATGCTTATAGCAAGACCAATGATGGGTTAAGGCACTACTTTATTATGCAAGTTATTTACTTTAAACCTAAAGTAAATTCAAACTTTACTTTAAATTCAAAGTAAATTAGTGACAGTTCTCAAAAATTCCAAACAATCCCTTATTGCATTTATGCCTCTCCTATTCACAAATGCTGAAAACAAATAGTGTGATCAACATTCTTATTAATGCACCTGTTCCTCATCAAGCTTCGCAAAAAGAATTGAATCAACTGTATAAACTCAAACTTAATCAAAGGTGATAATGTAGCATTATATTCAGCCCTGCATATTCACAACATGGATGAATTTTACAAATTATATGACAGAGACTAATAATGTCACTACATGCACTGTTGATACTGTCTCTAATTAGGCAGCAATATGGCAAGAAATAAAATTACATTAACTCAAAAAAAAATTTGAAAAAATAAAAAACACACGCTCACACTTATTTGCAAAGAAAAACTGATCACCCTGAAGGTACCATCGCAGGGAAAAGTAAGTGGGTACAGGCGACATGGTAGTATATATATACAGAAAACCTAAAATAACGCACCACACCAAGCATGCATGCAGAGACCAATACTCGCAGGATGCACTTAAACAGTCGAGCATGGAGGCATACAGACATCAGATGTTCTCCTGAGGGATGATCCTGCCACAGCTGGCGTAAGTGACTCTCCAAATCTGCCACAGTTGCCTCTGGCCGAACTCACCGTCTGAGGAAGCATGTTGATATCACGAAGGCAGGCCATAGATATCTGTGCTGTGTGAGGCCAGACATTATCCTGCAGGAAAATGGATTTGTCAAGTAGCACCAGAAAGGGGAACGGACATGGTCACAGAGTTTCCTGGAAGTATCAACACACCGCCAGAGTTCCTTCAATCACCACCAGTGGGGTGTGGGAATAATAGGAAATGGCACCCCCCACCACGACACCTCTCACCGGGGCGGTGTGCCGCTCTACAATGAAGCACAGACCAGGGCGCTGGCCAGGACATCTCCAGACTCTACTTTGTTTGTTGTCTGTACCCAGACAGAACCGTGATTTGTTGCTGAACACCCCTCATCACCAGTCCGCAAGCTGCCATGCCGCAAGTTCTTGGTAAAGAGTCACGTGTGATCAGCGATGCTCAGGTCATGATGGTAGACATCGTAAGGGATGCCATGATGACAGATCCCGTTTTGCTAGTCGCCTGGATATGATATTCGTGGACACAGGTATATCCTCAACTGCAGTAACATATCCCTGGATGGTGTGCAGCAACGTCCGTGGAGTGCTTACGGCCTATCGCATGTTGAAACTATCCTTCCTGCCGGTGGTCTGTGGTGGTCAACCCGTGCCTTCTTAATGGGTGTGTATGCCCTCCTGTTCCCGCGGCATCCAACACCAACTCTCAGCGCAGGCAAAACGGTTCGAGTGGCTAGCAGCGTGCCAAAACCTCCGGCCCACCACTCGGAGACTGATAATGCTGTCTCACTCAAACTCATCCAGCTGGGCAAAGACTTGTCGAACGCACTGCCGAGGCATGCTGCGTGTTCGCAGAACTTGGCTCCGTGGTTCACACCGCAACTAAGACCTTATTCTGCGTCTTGCAGCTATGAATGATAGAGGGGCATGTACGTCCCCTAGTGGCACATCTGCGCGAACAAACCGCACTAAATACAAATGGAACAAGTCAGGCTATCACGATACTGGGCGGGCAACCTTCTCTGTACTCGCATGATTCATTCATGGTGATCAATTTTTTTTTTTTTTTTTTTGCAAATTAGCATGTGTGTACATATTTTACAATATTATGAGTTATTTTTAAATCACCATGTGCTCTTTGAGGCTCTGTAACTGCTGACAAACGCACAACATATAAATTACACGAAACAAAAGTTTAATATTTGTGAGAGAGTAGCGGCTAGCCACTCTGCAAGGTGTGCCACCTTGCCTACAAAAATGCAACAGATAGCAGTGTACTCACGTATCTGCAGGCTGAGGCAGAAGACTGCTGACGAAGCCATGGGCAAGCCAGCCGTGCTAGACATGTAGTACCATAGCGCAGCAGTCTCCTGTCGACACAACACTAACACTGTAGTCTGTCCACAATGCCCCAATCAGACCCCTCCCCACACACACAGCCACCACCCACATCCTATCTAACTTAGATATCTGCATCCGTCCATATTGTAACAACCTTTTACAACCACAAGTGTTGTGTGCATTTCTAAATTGACGGCGTATGCAAACAGTGCAACATAAACATTATGTTTTTGTATTTGTTCCACAGATATTAAATACACAAACATACACTAACACAAACAACAAAAAACACAAAAGTTCTAGGATAAACACTCGTTCATTTAAAACCAAATTTTGTTTCATAATACACATCAAACNAACAAAAAACACAAAAGTTCTAGGATAAACACTCGTTCATTTAAAACCAAATTTTGTTTCATAATACACATCAAAAATTTTTCAGTTATTTGAATTCCACCCATTATTTACACGGTAAAACCTGCCCAAAACCAAAACTCTATAAAATGGAAACGTGTACAAATAGAAAAAAAAATATTACGGTTCATTACATTTACTGCGTATAACAGCCTGTATAAAACAGAAACCTCCACAACGTGGGAACAGAGGGTTTTAAAACAAAAGTTAGCATAANTGCGTATAACAGCCTGTATAAAACAGAAACCTCCACAACGTGGGAACAGAGGGTTTTAAAACAAAAGTTAGCATAATTTTAATACGTACAAGTTGCATTAAAACTTATTCATAGGAAGTGCATTAACATTTTAAAACACACATTTTTGTAAATATGTAGTTAATATATTCTTAGTTTAAGATACATTATTTTTACAGTTTTCTAGCAGAAAAAATTTTTTCAATGTTTCAACACAGACATTAATTGCACAGCTGGCGCGTGCACTCTATAGTCCATTCGCGGTTTCTTCACGCTTTTTGAATCAAACCTTTGAAAAATCACCCCATGTGTGGCAAGTTTAGTTATTTACTAAATTCACCGTGTATCAAACCCGTTTTATACCTCTGTTAACATAAAATTATCTTAGTTTTCGTTGAATTGAAGTTTTACCTATCTTTTACTTATAAATAATAATACTTCACTTATAACAAATATGAATAACAACAGTGAGAAAAGATGTGTGTTGGTAGCCCCTAGTAAGAAATAGTTCTCATGCAAAATATTATTACAACTGAGTGCGCATGAATTCGGTGCGTTGACCTCTGGTGTAACTTTCTAAACTAAGTTAAGCTTAGTTTGCACGAGGCGGAAGAATATCCTGGAAGTAGAACTTCAGCAGGGATTCAGAAAAGTGTGAAGTAACCGTGAATGGATTATAGTAAAGATTCACTCAACAGTTTGCAGAATGTGGTAAATAAGTGACCTCACTACACAATCTTTTTTATCTGTGTTGACCTATATTTACTCTGTTTTTGACACATTCTTCATCTGGCATGCAGCTGCTCGGGTCTTTCGTTACATGACTGTGTCCATTGTCAAATAAGAGGTTTGACCTTGGAAGTCTTATCTGTTGTTTATTTAGATTATCTCTTTGCTGGGATTTCACATCCCAGCGCTGTTATCATGTTATCTATGATGCAGCAGGCTTATCCTTTGCGAGCTTGCACAACCCTAACCATTTATCCATCTACCTTTACATCAAACAGACAAAAAAACCCCATAGGCGAGACTCTAGATTTGCCACGAGGGCAAAGAACTTTTCACTGATTAATGGGGTTTGTACAAAAATTATTCCGGTCCAGATGGACACTCCAGGTTGCTCGTTATTCCTGAAAATCTTAAGGCTGAGGTAATTAATGAGTGCCATGACAATCCTCTTGTTGGTGGCCATCTTGGCGTAGCCAGGACCACTGACAAGATACGCCGCAGGTACTATAGCAGAACATGCTAAAGAAAATCCACAAGTATGTCAGGAGTTTTCGCGATTGTCAGACAAAGAAAAACCCTACGCAGAAAAAGCCTGGATTCCTCCACCCAATACCTGTGGAGGAACCTTTCGAGAGAATAGGAGTAAATCTTATGGGACCTTTTCCAAAGACAAACAGGGAAAACAAGCTATTGATTACGCTACCAGGTGGGCGGAAACCAGGGCGGTTCCAAATGGGAGCGCAGTGGACGTCGCTGCAGTTTTTCTTGAACACATAATCTGTAGGCATTCGGTACCATGATCCATCATTACTGACAGGGGCAAAGTGTTCTGCTCGCAGCTTACGAGGGAGCTCCTGCGGCTGCTGGATGTGCGGAAGACCATGACGACGGGTTACTGCCCGCAATGTAACGGGGCGGTGGAACGCCTTCATGGAACCCTGAATTCCATGTCGTAGTAAGTTTCTTCCAACCACAGCACGACCAGGATGAGTGCATTAGCATGGTCACCTTTGCGCTATAACATTTCCCGCCAAGAGAGCACTGGCTTCATCCCGTTTGCTCTAGTGTGTGGTAGGGAACCTGTGATACCATCAGAAGTGAACCTGAACCAGCCTGTGGAAGCTGACGAGAGTCCGAGACCAGTGGCAAGCCCTACTACATCAGGCGAGAGCCAGCAAAGAAAGGGCAAGGACCGATATGTCCAGCATCGCCGAGCGGTCCAGTATCAGGTGGGACAGGTCTTGGTGTACACACACATACGCAAGAAAGGTTTGTCGGACGAGTTTCTCCATAGGTGGCACCAGCCGTACATCATAGTCTCACAGGCTATACAAGATAACAACAACTTTTAGAGGATGAGATGTACTGGAGACAGTCAATGTGGAATGGCTCAAACTGTTCTATGCGGACTAGACCGGCATCCTCGGTTAGGTTAGGACTCATTATCACTACCGTTATTTTGGTTTTGTTTTCATTTTATTTTAGCACCACATTGTAAAATTATTTGTTTACTTTTCAAAATCTGTAGAGTTTACTGCTTTTTTTTTGTTAGGAGAGTGATGTATATTTATGTTTTGTTCAGCAAATACTAGGACCTTGGATTGGAGTGTTTCAGGCTATTGTCACCACGAGGAGAGCGGTCGAGTACGAGAGGATGACCTGGAACAAGGGGTGCCTGTGGTTCTTCATCCTGACGATGGTAATTCAGCATCTTCAGTGGTTCTGTCAACGCCAGAACAACAACGAACCCAAGCCAGAGTGGTGGCCGGTGCTCACTACAAACCAATGGAAAAGGTGGTAACGCATACCGCATCTGTACCTCTTAGTTTCAAGTTGTCTTGGCCACGTAAAGCTGATCACCTTGATCCATCGTACTCGTCTATTGAAATNTGATCCATCGTACTCGTCTATTGAGATGTGCCCCGATTTAAGTAGACACGAATTCTGTGTCAGTTAGTTGGTTTTGCTCATACAGTGGAAATTTTCCTTGATAAGTTAAATGATGCATAGAACTTGTGGGCCCTCCTGCACCAAGCAGGAAACGTTGAGGACTGACGTTCCTCGGTGAATTTGCTAACTGGTGTTGCGATGTCGCAGTCACCGGTCAAGTAGAGGACCGAAAACATGTTGAAGTAGAGCCAGTACTAAATGCACATGCTGAGTTGGCCAGCCCAACGAATCAGGTTTCTGTTGTGAATGAAGCGTTCACTAGTGTGTTTGAAAAGATTGAGGCCAGATTTAAGAATGTTACTTCGTATCTTCAGTCCCTTCAGAATTGAATAGCCTCGGATGCTCTTAGCTGCTTTATTTTCTAAACAAACTCACACTCTTGCTCGTGTAGAAATGTTGGACCAATGCTGATCACGTAAGTTGCCCTCTGAAATTATTACACCAGCAATCTTAAAGGAAAAGTTGACCATGTTGGTAAGAGTGTTGAGAAAGAATGGGTAGCTGCTAGTGATCGCTTTAGAGAGTATACATGTGTATTTCCATCTTAAGATCTGTAGTTGTCAGGTATTTGGTGGGTTTATTATGTTGAAAGTGCCTATAGTCAAAGCTGGGTCTGAGTGCCTATAGTTGAACTCATTGCCATACCATTGCAATGGAAGAACAGTACATGCATTTTGAATCACGCCACAACTTTTATGGTGGTAGACCAGAATCCTGTTACTTCAATGCGAGGCCATGCACTGCAAGACTGTAGGCCTTATGAGCATAGTTTTTGCTATGTACCTGGGTATTCCGGAAACTCTGTACTTGGGGCCTTATGCCCACGAGCTGTTTATAAGGATGAGACTGCTGAAGTATTAGCGGAATTGTGTGCATTCGGTTGTCGGGTCGGAGAACCTTTAATTGTGATTCAGGTAGGACTCGAAAGATACTTCATCGTTATGCAAATGGAATTTTGTATTTAAGATGTGTGCATAGCCCAAATGAAACTGTGGTAGCAGGGACGAGAGACCAGCCTGGGGCTATAGACATCGCTGTACCTTGCGACTGTCAGTTGTTTTTAGGAGAGGAGATGATTGTTGAAGAAATTTACCCATGTGCTTGTAGAGCTAAGACAAAATTTGCTATGATTAATGTGATCCCAGCTGCTTGGTCCAAGGTCAAGAAGCAGAGGTTTTCACCTCATCCCCACTTCCACTCAACGACTGTGTTTCCTTCATTTTAGGACTGTCTGGAGCCAGAGTGACCCAGTTCAGTCCCTCACACCAACGTGTCAGTGACACGAGCCATGATAAGAGTTGAGCCTGTGGAATTGAGGAACCCATTGAGGACATCCAATTTTCGGTTCAGACATTTAACGATAATTATGTTAGCACTTGTGTATGGCATATTTTTGTTTTTTTGTGGTACGCAACCCATACCTTTTGGGGATTAGGTCGTTTCCCCGGGTTGTCGCTGTGAATGACAAAACCGTTTATGCCCTGGAGATGGGGGTTTTGCTACTGTTGTTGTGTGTTGTGTTTGTTTTTATGATGTTACTAGCATAGAGATGTGTACAACAGATGAGAAACAGAAGACTAGAGGTGCAGCCGAGGGCTGTGTCTTCTCCGATGGCGGTGGAAGGGCCACCAGTACAGCCATTGACTGAGTTTTTGGATAAAACCGGTCGAGTGAGAGTTACTTTTAGGGACTAGAAGGGTGTATACCATGCAGTTTCTGGTATCAAGTATGGAGGTTGAAGAACCTGTCCAAGGGGAAGATAGTTAACTTGTCTCAAGTCAATTATCATAAATCTGTCATGTTTATTAATGTCAGGATGATAGGTTATGGGGGAAACCCAAGGGTGCATAGGAACTCTGCATTTAGTAGATTTTATTTTTGTTGGATCTATGACAGTTGTCCGAAGATAAATTAACCTAATGGGAATGAGAATGATAGACTGGTTTCATGTTTTTTTTTGGGGGGGTAGCCCAAACAGGATGCATTGATGTGTATTGTTCTTTCCATATAGTTTGTGTTCTGATACCACATAATATATGGAGAATACTCAATATTTGGAGAACACTCAAAACGTAGTTTTAAATGACAGAAAGCTGAAGGATATCTGGTCTGACAAAGGAACTATCTAATCTTCCTAACTAGTTTTGTGATAAGTAAGGGGTGGGATACTTTGTTCATTTCTTACGTTATCTACATTTAGGTTAGTAGGAATGGGGAAAAATTCCTGAGAGCTTATCTTCCTCGCCCATCCTAATTCTATGCCATCCATGGTGAGAAGTCATTCCTGCTCATGAGAAGACACAAGAACGCAGTGTGAGGTGGAGACTGTAAATTACACCATTTTTGGTGCTTTTAGGGGGGGGGGGGAAGACCCCCTCGGTTAGAAGTGGAACTTTTTTTTTTTTCATTTCTGCATGTGAACAAGCCAGTCCTGAACTGAGAGCGTGCTATGGGAAGATGAACTGTGAGAGGCTGAAGTGTTTGGTCCATTGGGCGGTGGACCCTGTTGGTGGTTCTGGCTGAACTGATTCGAGGTGGGCACCTGATGGTGTGGTTGCGGTAGAACCTTCTTTTCTTCTGGTGGAGGTCGTCATCTCCCGCTGGACGTCTACTGGCCAAAGACGGGTCCAGGCGGTGGCAGCTAAAGTTCCATAGCCTAGATGTGGAGCAGTGGCAAGGGTGCCTCGCCCCGCCCCTCCTCTCCTGTTGGAGTTGCAACTAAAAGACTTCGCCAGCCCATCGGAGCCACCAGGAATAATGCCTGTGATGGAAGGTCACCTGCCACTGGTGTGACGGAGGTCTCGGTGCCTCCCTGCCGGGGGTAGCACCAAAATGTGATTTTGGACTTTCGTAAAAGGGACTTGAACAACGAAGATAAAGCATGGTGCATTGTGGTATCTTAAGGTGAACGTTTTGGAACTCTACCTTCAGAGTGTGTGAAGCACAGCACAGCAATGTTATTGAGACACTGGCTCACCTGCTTTGCATTCATAGTCGCCTGTCATAATGTTACTATTCGAGTGAAAAAAAAAACTTAGGATTGACAGTTTTACTACCTGATTTGCACTTGAATAATGTAATAATTATACTGAGAATTTAAAAGATATAACTTGGAATACTCCAAAGTTTTTTTTTTTTGGACAATGACCCTGATTTTTCCTTCTTCCCCAGAGTTGAGGCATCAATTTGGGAGATAGGTTTTTTGAAGTGTGTGTGTTTTTTATGCTTTAGGTAGGTTGATGATTGTGTTGTTCAATTGCGGTACCTATATAATGATTGAGATTATTCCTGAT
>NQII01011017.1:0-26896 GCA_002778355.1 Clitarchus hookeri
AAATTTGCTTGTGGATAGTACGGGGATACCTGCACCATTTTTTACACCCCACAAAAAATTTAGGTCTCTAAACTCACCCGACAGAAAGTAAGTGCCATTATCCGTTACCAAAAATATAAGGGAACAAAAAANAAATTTAGGTCTCTAAACTCACCCGACAGAAAGTAAGTGCCATTATCCGTTACCAAAAATATAAGGGAACAAAAAACACTGTACAATCTTTGCATAACTACTCGTATTTTACAAATTTCAGTGGTTTTTATTGACCGCAAGGGAAAGAAAAAACAAAATTTGCTAAAACTATATATTGCTATCAACGCACAGAGTAAACCAGAGAAACTTCTAGGGAAAGGTTCCATAACATCTAACTATGACCGTTCCCATGGATAGGAAGCGACAGATCCTGCACATTTTCCTTTAAGTTTCTGATTTTTAGATTTTGCGTGTTTACATGCTTCACACACGAAATGTGCTTCTAGTACACGCGAAATGGTTTTGTCTCGCCCAGTATATCCTCCATTATACGATTAATTGTAATACTTGTATACCACAGGACGTAATTCTTTCGAGAAAAAAAACTCTAAATTTCCCTTTTTTTTCATTCACTTAACAATCCCTAATAAACAACATAAGTAGTTGTTCCTTGTATCATTTCGGCACGTATTTGTTGACACTCAGGGTCAGCTTTTTGATACTGCTTGATATTCACAAACACACTATGAAAATTTTCAAGCGTATTTATTCCTACCTCGTCCGTGTACTCGGTAGTATTGATCTGATCCACAACATGTGATTCNGAAAATTTTCAAGCGTATTTATTCCTACCTCGTCCGTGTACTCGGTAGTATTGATCTGATCCACAACATGTGATTCTGCTTGCGTGATCCCATTAAATTCATCTTCACAAAACATACGTGAAAGTGCGTCCATGACTGCATTTTCTGTGCCTTTTATATGTTGTACGTCAAACTTGAAACGTGATAAATGCACTAATCATCTAGCAAGACGTCCAGCAGGCTTTCGAGATTTTAATGATCAACTTAACGCTTCGTTGTCGGTAAACAATTTAAAGGGTGCGTGATATAGGTAATCAGCAAATCGCTCCATCGCCCAAATACAGCTAAGGCATTCTTTCTCGTAGATGGTATGCTTTCTTTCTGCACTCGTTAACAGTTGACTAGCATGCGCAAAAGGCACATATAATACATTTTCCTTCTGGCTTAACACCGCACCTAAAGCGATAAAACTTTCATCACCTTGCAAGAAAAAATTTTTCTTTAAAATTTGGCAGATGTAAAACAGGAGGAGTTTTCAAGCATTACTTCAACTTTTGAAAGCCTGCTGTTGTTTCTTTTCCCATACAAATTCTACCCTNACAGGAGGAGTTTTCAAGCATTACTTCAACTTTTGAAAGCCTGCTGTTGTTTCTTTTCCCATACAAATTCTACCCTCTTCTGTTTTAGCTTATTTAAAGGGTCTCTTAACTGTAAATCATTTGGAACATATTTATTATAAGAAAGAACCATACCTAAGAAACGTTTTACCTCACGTAAATGTTTTAACTGTGGAAAACTTATAATTGCTTTAAGTTTTTCTGGGTCCGTACGCAAACTGCCTTCTGAAATTGTAAAACCGAAGTAGCGAACATATTCCTCTGCCAAACTTATTTTATTTGGATTCACAGTCAACCAAGCGTCTCGTAAAGCCTCCAAAACCATACGAATGTGCTTTAAATGATCATCTAACGTGGAATCATAAATGCACACGTCAATATTCGTAAAAGTGAGATCATAAATATATTTACCCAACACGTGATTTAACACACGTGACATTCCTTGAGGCCATTCATTTACGTCAGTAGTAGGAAAAGTAGAGTTCAGCGCCAAATAGATGCTTGATGCGGATTTGCGGACGAGCCGGCGGCCATCTTGAATTTCCCTTAAAAACGTCCAAAATTTTCCTTTTCCCTCTCAAAATAGTCCAAAATTTCCCGAATTTCCCTCAAAACCAGCAACATTTTTACAAAAAAAGGTTTTGCACAATGTGGCTGGCCTTTGCTCAATCCGGATGAATCCAGCAGAAATTGTGCAACTGTCCGCCGGATTGTAATAATTTACAAGTATATTCTGTCAATCCATGACAGACCATCCATCTTGCCTGAAGAATGTTCTAGTTCATTGCCCCATTAACTTCTCTCATCCCTTACAGTATCTGTCCCCTACACCCATTCTCTCTCGCCTGCTCTATCCCTTGGGGTTTCCTCATGCTACCTCATTCCTTCCTGCCTCTCTCTCTATCTTCCCGTTCTATCGCTTGGTTGAGGAGGGGATGGGGGGTTTCTCATATTCCTTCCGGTCTTCCTCATTTTCTCTTTTGTGTTTTTTTTCAAATGTTCTCTCATTCCTTTCTGCCTCTCACTCCCTCTCATTCGTTCTATCCCTTAGAAGGGTTTCTCATATTTCTTCCGATCTCCTTTACTTTCACCCTTTTCACTATCTTGCTTTTTGAGTCCTCCATCTTAGATGTTCCCCCACCACCATCGTCTGCTGCTACCTTGGTTTTCTCACATTCCTTTTGGTCTCGTTTCCCCTGGCGTCCTGGCGGGGATGAATCTCATTCTCTGTCATTCCACTCAGATTTTTCGCATATTCCTTCTGGTTTCCTTTTACCTGACATCCCAAAATTAATTACGCAAATTCATTTTTATTCTTTTAAATATTTGTTATACCCAAGTGATGAACTGAAATTAAAATGTTTTGCATTGAAAAAACTGTGATAAGGTTAAAATTTAATATATTCGTGTGAGTCTTGTGCAAGATATCCCTGAATCCTCTATTTTAATAATAATTGGAGACATTAAGTTGTCAGTAGAAAATATGCCAACATCTGTTTGGAAATTGAGTACTTGATTCGATACAAAAGGTATACTGAAAACATTTTATTACAGCAGTAACCTGTAAGATTATCGGAATGAAACACAAATTTTCGAGCGAAAATAGAGAATTGTGATGTGTGAATGCACATTCTTATTATGATATGCTCTATGTACATAATTTGTTTTTATTGGACACATGGGGTAACAGCGGTAGGTTGGTAGGGCATCATTTCTCGTCGACAGCAAGTTAATTAGAGACGGAGCAAGTTTCTCAGAGAAGCAGCAACGGGGAAGCAGGTCCGTAGCCAAGAATTGGTTGGGGAGGGGACACCGATAAATATTTTTGGCCCTCTTAAATTTAAATTAATAAATTATTTTATTTCTTGTTAAAAGCCCATAACACCACGGCCTGCGAGAAATTACCCCAGTAAGAGTTTACACTAAATATTATATCAATCTCTTCATATTTGTTTATCTTTGGTGTGGTTTCCTATCTGGGCCATCAAGCTCACAGGAAACAATTTGAAGATGTCTTATACCCTCTGTTTCTTGGCGACAGTCAGACGCTGCTATGAAGCATGCCAACGTTGTAGCCGATAAGTTGTTTACAGTCAACCATAAGGTAGGCTAAATTCTAGGAAAGACAAGTAAGAATCTGTCGGCATTACTGGTATTTGAGAGTCTCAGAAGATGCGAGTAATATCGTGTTTTGCGGTGTGTTGTACGTTACTGTGGGTGTGGTTACTACATTTTAGTCATATTAGCTGTTACAAGTAAGTCACGAGTTTGATATTATTTTTTATTATTAGTATGTGTATGGGCAGAACTCGTAAATGCATGCGGTCATTGAAGTCCCACGCACATGCCTGACGCCTGGCGACTGAATTTTCATTAATGCCTGTAGAATGAACACGAACAAAATATATCAAAATGCGATGACGTACAACGCGCCTTTACAAAGTTTCCAGTCCTTTGTGTGAAGTGTGTGCTTATCACAAACAAAATGATGCTGCATGCGATCCCTTGATCCTACCTGTGTAGATTATAGACATTTTGGCAAGAGGCTACACGATACCTTTGTCTCTACATTTTTAAAAATTTAAATATAAAATTGCCGTTTTTAAGGTCAGTACAGAGACCACAATAGTTTGTTGTATCGACATAATGTTTACTGAACAACAATTATTGTAATAATTTACCATTTCGGAACTCAGCATTTTTTGTTACTTTTCCTGAAGGTGGTATAGAACTATGCATTTTGTGTAAGGAATCGAAACTTTCTATTTACTATTTAAATGTAACTACGAAGAAGTTCAAGCGAAGTTGTAGTTTGTTTACCAGAAAATTTGTTAAACTAATAAGTTTTCAGTTTTAAAAAGTTGACAGGATAAGAGATAGTGTATTTTTGTCTATTCATATTTAAACTCAACACCTAATAATAATGTGTTGAATAATTTCTATTCCATTAAAATATAATGGATTCTCCTTTAGTTATTAAGCCTGGCTACGGTCCAGTGGAGAAGGAATCGGCCATGGCCTGTAGTACGGAACCATTGCAACATTCGCCTTGTGATATTACGGGAAACCATGGCAAACCGTAATCAAGATGACGGGACCGGGATTCGAACTCATGTCCTCCCAAAGTTAAACCACTGCGCCATATCGTTTGGTATGGGGTAACAACGGAAATGGCAATGATATATAATTGCAATGTCATACATTCCGGCGCTATAACGCTGTGACTAGTAACTTGGCTGAAATAAACGCAGTCTCATTCGACCGGGTATACGACTACGTTGTGGGCATGATCGTGAGTTGGCGCCGCGCATGCGCGAGGTGTGGGGGGAGCCTGCGGTGACTGGCATGGGTAAACATTTCCTGAAGCATATTTCGCGAATATGATGTACCAGTGCGCTGATTTTTGTGCCAAACGAGGCCTCTCGTTCGCATATCTCGATTTAAGCCATAAACGTCAAGTACCAGTTTCGTTTCTTTCTTTTCATTCACAAGTGCCAAAGACAATATTAACCACTAAAAGAAGACGTACCCACTATAAATACAATTTTATTCATAAAGTTTTAAGTAAGAGTCACGAAATTTCATAGTTCAAATGAACCAGATTACTAATTTTGTGACGTTTTATCATTTTTGTATACATGCAATAAATTTAGAGAAAGCTTACAATTATCATTATATTATTTGTGTTTTGGTATTTTAAAAAGAAACACTAGTCTTTCTTGTTACTAAAATTTTTTGTCTGGCGCTTACGTAAGTTTATGGCTATGACAAATACCAGTCAAGTGTTTTTACGCCTAAAAGATACATTTTACGTGGTATAGATACTAAAGTAACTCGTAGAGTGAGTAAAAAGATTTGGGAGACTCTTAACATCGAGGTCTTGTGAGCAGATGAGGATGAAGCTAGGGGAGTACGGAGCAGCGCCGGAATGAAAAGACGGGGAGAACGGAAGGAAAACCCGCCGACCAGTGGCATCGTCCGGCATGATTCCCACTTGCGCAAATCCGGGAGTGACCCGGCCGGGGATTGAAACCGGTTCGCCTTGGTGGGAGGCGAGCAGGCTAACCGTTTAGCCACAGCGGCCCCGTAGTAACTCGAAGATACAATAAATATATGTAAGCTGATAAATATTCACAAATTATACTTTTTATTTCTTTTTGGATGTTAAAAGGAATTAATTCATATTCCATCATTTTATTTCTTAATAACAGCTGGGTGTCATTAGTAGGTAAAAATCTCTGAGTTTTAGTTAGTCCGAGGGTACTGGAAGAAAAATAAAAACATTTCAGTTTATTGCGAGCAATTTTTTTATCTTTGCCCGTTTAGCTTCACTGAAATAATTACTTCGTTGATGGTAAATGAACAGGACTACAGGCGTGCTTCTTTGTTAACTTACATTTTAATTAATTATTGTGTTATCTGATCACTACCAATATGCGTCATATTTTCCATAATTCCCAGCTATTTTTTTTTTCCAGATATCTAATCCGCAATGTGCGTATATTTGACGTCAAAAATTTCATGCGTATTATAATTTTATTAACTGCAAATTGACTCATACAATATTTGTGGTGAAAGCATACATAATTTGGCGCGGATATAATCAAAATCATGTGGCCAGAACTCCGGCCTTCCGTCCATTGTGTGTAATTCCCTACAATTAATCCCTTTCCCTTTTTCCCATTTACAACCGAAAAAAATTACTCAATACGAACGACAGGAGGCGGCACAAATGCAAAAATATGTTGAAAAAAATGTGCTTGGTTTGTGAAGACAATACCGAAGTTTAATTTTTTTTTCCCTTTATATACAATAGATTTCAATTCAATACGAAAGTAGCTATAAAATTCTCCAACGCACATGGTCACTTTTTACTACAAGAAATTTGAAAAATGGTTTAATATATACTTTAACCTAGGCTCTTAAAGATATATTTACAAAATTATGCTAAAGAAACCATTAAAAAAATTTACATAAAAAACTGCAAGAGCAATATAAAGACATAGCTTGTGCAAAACTATCTGTTATCCCATTCCCTCTATAGTTAAGGGTGAGGAACTTCCCCCGAGGTAGGTCTCTCGTTTTCCCCTTTGCCACATCGCAGAGCATGGCGCAGGATGCAGGAAGTCTTCAGCACGGGCTGACATGCAGGCAGTGGAGCGTCGAGCTGCCCCACACACCGGCCAGTCACACCAGGAATGTGTCCTAGCACGGACACGTTGCGGCGACGCTAACTTGCAGTTCGGTTTGTAGGAAGCATTTAGTCGTGACAACCGTTACAAACTCTCTTCAGTTGATAATCTCAGTCCGTAATTTTGTCTAGGTATTATAAACGACGTGACCTGTCTTCAGAACAAATAGTCAAATAAACATTTATAAGACCACATGCCATCTGCAGCGTGTAACCCATGACGTTTGGCCAGTTGCGTGGGTTGGTGAAGCGGGTAGATATAGTGACCGACAGGTAGGCTGTATACATTGCGCTTACTGCTGTCATGGGTAAGGGAAGCGATTTAACCAAGATGTAAAAAGGGATGATCATTGGCTTCCGGGACAAGAGGGGTAGCATATCGGAAACGGTGACGTTTGTGATATATTAACGTGCCTCTGTGGTAAAGGTATATCGTGAGTGAACGAATGGCACCATTGGGAATAACCGTCCTGGAAACTGCGGAGCTCCACGCGCCATTGATGTCCAAGGTGAACGTCGACTACGATGGTGTGTGAAGGCCAACCGACAGGCTACAGTAGAATGGCTTACCATCCAAATGAACCAGTGGACATCCAGACACTTGTCTATCGCAACAGTTCAGAGAACCCTTTTGCGAATGGGGCTCCGAAGTAAACGGAGGGTGACTGCACCCATGCTAACACAGGCGCATAGCATAAACGAAAACAACTGGAATTTGCTTTACAGTATGGCGACTGGACCGCTGCTGATTGGCGATGGACAGCTTTCTGCGACGAGTAATGTTTTCAGTTGCATAGAACGGATGGACGTCAGCGTGACCGGCGGGAAACGTCAGAGAACTGACACCCTGCATCCATTGCTGGACGAACACGAGGCGGTGAGGGCAGTGTTATGGTCTGGGGAATAATCTCGTGGTATTCACTAGGTCCCATCATCTGTGTGGTAGGCAAATCTTGATCGATTTGGTTATGAATCCATCTTCAGCTATCACGTCCACCCGTACATGATGATTGTCTTTCCTCGGGAGGATGGGATCTTCAAGCACGATAATGCGCCTTGTCTTACGGCTAGAAGTGTCCGCACGTGGCTGGAAGAGCACGATAAAGAGTTCAAAGTTCTTCCCTGGCCCCCAAACAGCCCCGATCTCAATCCAATTGAAATCTGCGGGACCTCGAACTCGATCTTCGTGTTCACCATCTCTCTCTTCCGCCACGCACCCTTCAACAGTTGTGGGATGCACTGCAGACAGTATTGCTCCAGGTACCCGTGGAGACCTATCAGCACCTGACTGAGTCAGGTGTAAGTTCTGCGAAGGGCGGTTACTCTAGATACCAGCAGGTGGTCATAATAATGTGATGTAAGCTCACAGAATCGAAACGGTGTGGTGGTCTATCTTATATGTGCGTACGCACTTCGTCTCTGGCAGGGCGATGTTCTGGAAATTGTTTCCATGATTTTGTGAACGAAGTCTGGCAATTTCACATCCAGGCAAGCTGACAGGCGAGAGACAATCCACCGTATTACTGACAAGGGTAGCTGCGTTCGCGCTAGAAATGCTGTGTAACTTATATATGCTTTGCTATTATGTGATATAAAACAGCTTCGTAACCATTTCACAACATTTGGATATGCTTGAAGTAGCAGCAAAAGTTTTGCGTCTGCAGGCCAACAGGAAATCACACCCAAATATTCTAGCAGGTCGAGTACGGTTCTTATGTGCTGTGACGGCCATGTGAAAATGCAATAAGGATCATGTTGTCAAAATTCCTTTGTAAGCAAAGCGTCTTATCTATGATTAGAAACCGACAAATTTTGCGGATTCATACTCCTCAACCATTTTTATACTCGAGCCTCAGTTGATTGTTCATTAGTTTATGCTCCAGTGTTATCTTAGGTCAGGTAGCGTGGGATTTGGTACTCTTTTACGCTCAGGTTGGTTACTGGTGCATTGAGTCCAGGTCAAGGCTTACAAACTGCGCTCCAATTGATAAAGAAAGTCAAATGCACATGTGTTTGGAATCTAGCTTCTCCTCAAACGAATTCGCGAAATTTCCGGTTCTCTAGCAATTGCACGCAATGAGAGTGACCCTGCCCTAGTGGAAAGCTCTGGCAGACTTCATGCTCTATCATGATGATGCATATTTCTAGCAACCATCAGAAAATTTAGAATATGTCCTTTTTTTGCATGAACACCATAGTGTATTAGAGATGAAACAACATACTGATTAATAAGTGAAGAGATTAATTGGGCGGCTCTTAACATCAAGGTTTCATATTATTTTTGCACACATTTGAAAATGGTTGACACTTATATTCGGATGTAATGCATGACTCTCTGTAAACCAAAACTTGCACCCAGGACTATGAATGGGCCGCGATAAAGTATACCGAGGGTATCCAGAACTATAAAGTATTAAAATCATGGTTTTGCAAAGATTTGTACTGTGGTAGGCTATATTAATTTATGTGCTTTAAGTTTGTAAGTGTCTTCTTTTCCGAATGGCGGCTATACAAACATTTTAGCTTAGTATGCTATACCTACGAAACTATGTAACAAATTTCCTTTTATTTTTTATATGACTCATTGAACGTGATACTACATAAACTTTTGTCCTCTATTTATGAAGTTCATCACATGAATAGAAGAGGTTTTATGCCATTTCTCAAAGACCAATCAACGGATTTCCACCAAATTTTTCACACGAGTAACGTGTGAAACTAATATCTCTTTAGTGGATCAGACACTTATTTTAAAAATGATGGCAGTGTAAATATTTCAGGTTAGTGAACCCTATTATTCAAAATATTAGATTGATTACATTCGAAGTTGATGCTCCGAATCCTACCTCCGTGATGCAGTTGATTGCACACTATCTTAATTTTACGAGTTTTTGTGAATTCCAATCCCGGGTAAGTCACTTGTGTATTTTAATTGTCTCGGTACTGTTCCACATGTTTCTGGTTTCATTTATAATGATATTGCTGTCAATGATATGTCAAGACCTACCTGCCATCTAAGCTTTTAAGAATGTCACTAAAAATTATTTGCACCCATGCAGAGGAAAGCAGGCTCATTATTTATCAGCAATCATATTTTCTTATGTAATCGGAGCATGACGTTTTTTAAAATCCTTTGGAAGACTTTTCGACGAACGATAAATTCGCAACAAAAGGAAGGACATTCGTGAACAAATCCATTTCAGTAGAGAACAAAATCCTCGCTTTGGCAGCTGCCAATGAGGGAACGACAGGCAGAGGCTTCAGTATAAAAACGTCACGTTACATCGAAGCTACGGGTCTTTGAGCGCGCGAGTTATTTCTGTCTCTGCAGATGAAACTCTGCTAGCCGGGCAGACATTCAGTATACCCACCCCTGTTTCACCGACCTTGTCATCCGCCATCTCGAGTTCTGTGGCGCTTATGTTCCGGCAGGCAGTGAGCGAAAACTCGTGTCAATTAATTATTCGAACTCGGGGGCCGGCGCGTTACAGCTTTGCCCCATATCCCGTGTCGACCCCCTGCCCGCTCCCCCTGCCTGGAATCCTCTTCGCTTCCCTGTTCCGCCCCATTTCACCTGGGCTGAACACAAAAGGACGCTCGCTACTGCTCGAAGAGGGAGAAAGAGGACCGGAATCCGATATGAGCAGCGCGCGCATGCCCTCGCGTGTGTGCGTGCGTGCGTGTGTGGGCGCCTCTGGACGTGGCGGATCGCAGAACGTGTGCAGGCGAACATGGGACGCCACTCCGCCGTTAACTGGATATTGCAGTCACCGGCTGGAGAGGCGGCGACTCCTGCTGGAGTGACTGGTATGGGACCCCTCCTACTCGGCGTCACGCACCGTTGTTAACTCCTGTGGAAGCAAAGACTAGAGATATGTAGACGCCCTTCCATTTCTTGTTTGAGGACGGCATGGCACTGTGCTGTGCTTCAGTCGTCTTCCAACTCAAGCTGAGGTTGCTCGTCGCTCGTTACCACTGTCACGAATCATTCTCCTTTTAGAATTGGGCCTGGTAACAGAGCAGCTCAAGAGCTAGACGTTTATCATTTGAGAGTCCTGCACGACATGTCGGATGACTTTGTTGTGCCCTCCTTGTTGCCGGATAGTTAAGTGAAATTATAGCGTTGGTCTTATTTCGCGGCACCAGGCTGGTATCCACAGAACTTCTGCACAGTTAAGTCGGAATCATTCGTTTACTGGGCGTTGCCAGGGTGAAACACCAAAGTAAATTCTCTACGGAGATCATGAAACCATATCGTTGTTCCTTAACTTCTAGTCATTCAGGGCCTGACAAATTACCCATGAGCATCTGAAAACACGTTAAGACGGGCGTTTATTTACGAACTTGGGATTCGTAAATAAACAAAATTTTGGCCCAAATAGTACTTATGCTTATATATGTTTATCCACTTCTCACAAAAAGTTTGCTATATGCTCGGTGCTTTCTGTTGCTGAAATTAATCATTAAAATATCAGGAATGCAGGAACGTCCAGCTGTCTGACAACCACTGAGAAAACCATGGTTGCGCAGGATAGTCATAACTGTATACAGTAATAAACAAAGAAATCTTTTTTTACAAAATAATTTTTATAACTCTGTAAATTCTTACTGCTTGTATGGTAAGATGATATACTTTAGCACTGCTCAGCAGCTTGCAGACTTACAACACATTCTTGTTATTCTAGTGAGAGTATTCTCAAACNGATATACTTTAGCACTGCTCAGCAGCTTGCAGACTTACAACACATTCTTGTTATTCTAGTGAGAGTATTCTCAAACACCAGATGAAGGATGGTATTTACGTAGGTAAGGCTTAACGTCTCGCGGACAGCGAGGTCATTAGAGATAGGGCAAGCTGCTCAGAGAGGCAAAAACGGAGAAGGATTCGGCGAAATCAGAATGGCTGGACCGGGAATCGAACCCGTGTCCTCCCAAAAGGAAGACCAGCCGCTTAGCACTGCGCCACCAAGCTCAGTCCCAGATGAAGGACTGAATCGCCTTACACTCATAGACTAGCCAATACAAAAGGCAAACAAACATTTTAAAGTGTACATTATACTTAGAAACCTAACCAACAGACAGATTTTCCCGCACTAAAGAACTGCTCCTACAATGCCGGTGTTTGCAGTATGTTCGTGGTTGTGGACAACTAGGTCTTAAATGGCTGAAAGTAATACAAATGTGCTAATTCGATGCAAGTAAGATCGCGAGTTCTGCACGTTCCGGTCAATAACGGATTGTCAAAGAGACCAGCGGCCATGATTGGGTTTTTATCGCACTGAAACTCAATTTTCAACGCCCTTTGGCTAAAAAGCTCTAAACGTGAATGCAAGAACTTGTGCTATGTAACTCTTTCCCTGCCTAAACATTACATTAAATGTATGGGGTGTTCTGGCTATTTTGCCGTTTACAGTTGCCATATATATTATTTTTAATACAGTACGCGAAAAACCTAACGCAGAGAGAGACCTAGGTATCGCATACTAGTGTACCCTAATGAGTGTCTACAAACGAATATTACGGGCGCCATCAGAATCAATAGAAAACAACATGCATCGCGTGAGAGCCAATCATACATAATGTCCATTCGTGGTTTGTTCACACTTTTAGTAATCAAACATTTGAAAAAAGCACCCCGTGTATGACATGTTCGATTTACTCCTAAATATGTCATGTATCACAAGAATTACACTTATATTTATATAAATTAAACTTTTACTTATACTTCCTGTATAAATTATATTAATTAATTTGTAACGTATATGTATAAAGACGGTGTATTGGTAGTGCCTAGTAAAGAATAGCACAAGGAATAGTTCTCATTCACAATATTATTGCACAGAATGCGCAAGAATGCGGTGCGTTGTCCCTCTGATGAAATTTTATGTTGCATGATGTGGATGAATATCCTGAAAGTAGAATTTTAACATGGCTTCAGAATAGTTGGAAGTAACCGTGAATTGACTATAACCAACGAATGGGCGCGATTACGTCAAAGCTACCTTCGGGCAATTTCTCTTCCGTATGCTTGCAATTTGGTCGTCACAAAATACGCAAGTAAACAGAAGCGAAATTACGAGGCGGTTTATTTGATGTTGGCGCACCCATTCGCTGATTAGTTGCGCGAGGCTCTGGATGGAACCTTGTGTCTGATTAGCTGACAAGTGAGGTTCAGATCCTGATTGGCGAAAGGCATTCTGACAAGTTGCTGGCTAGTGACGCCAGTTTTCTGACATACGCGACTGAAGTTAGCCGTATAAGCGATTCAATATCGGCAAGGCAATATAATCGTTTACACGCTAGAGTTCGCTGACAGCCTCTTTTTAGAAAAACCGCGATTACCCTGTTTGACATAATTTCAGAGAAATCCGTCATTAGATTGGTTAGCGCTTATAACTAGCTCAGAATTCTCCAACACACATCAGCGGTGATTTAATCAGAATATACACAGGCATTCTGTAACCTGCAGTATAAATTGTGGTTTCTTGGGTTTCGGTGGATAAAACAGCATATATGGCATTTATGTTATCGGTCAATGAATTCAAGGAAAATCAGTGTCTTTAAAAAATATCGCGAAGTCAGCTAGCGTGACTATTAGAGGTAAAATTTTTGCCAAACCGCATTCCAAGATGGTAGGGTCCCAAAATCGTTTTAATCCACCACCAAAGCGCTAAACCCCTCATATCGTCCCTTTTTGACGTGAATATGTCTTTAAATTTACAACCACAGTGGGCAATCCAGAAAATGTATTGATAACCAAATCGGGGGATAAAGTTTGGCATTGCAGCTCCGACCGAATCTATCGTATACATCGAAAATTCAATTACACCACTCGATTGCCAAAGGATCAAATAATTTGATACGCTGAGTGAGGACTGCGAAGCGTCGCGCGCGACGGGGGTGGGTGCACCGCCATTTTGAGTTGGTTTTGCCACGTCTCATAATTTCTGCTTAGTATAACTTTTGACGCGGAGTAGCTACGACGCTCGTTGAAGTTTTACTAATCAACAAATCTTGTCGAGATAAATCGATTGACTGTATACAAAATTTGTATGGCATGGTTATGGTAGAATTATGTGTGTTTATATTTTAAAAAAAATTTAAAACTTAACACAATGTCGGCTTATACTCGTCAAAAAGCCAAGTCAAAATACAAAAATTGTATATGGTTGGAAAGAACATCTCAAGAGCTATCCATTGATACCCATGAAATTCCATATGATCGAGTGAAGCGGTGCCGGGAACGTAAAAACCTAGACGTATTCACGCAAAACCAACGGTCGTGTCCCCAACACAGCCACACCCCATGCTTTTATTGCACAACCTAAACTCATTTGCTTAATATGACCACTTGGACACCAGAAATAAAGTTTGACAAATGGAATTATTCTAATATAAGCTTCAGTGCAATTTTACTATACCTTATGTTGGAGATATTTGAAGATCTTCGTAAAATGGGAAGGAATTATAAACTATAGATCTGAGTCAGTGAGAATTTCAACGTTTAAATCAGTTAACTGCGCATGATTTATTCAAAAGTCACTTCAACTTCAGTCCATTTAACTGACGAAAGAGTGAAAAACTTCCCACTGGTTCATTAACTATTTTATTCGGTCTTTTTCAGTGATTTGCTTTCCGATTGATCAACCAGTCTTACCAGGTGTTGCAAATGAAATAAAATTAATCTTAAATGGGAAAATACACTTTAAATCTGAATCAGTGAGAATATCTCGTTTCAATAAGGGAAGAACGTTTGACCGACCAAACAGTTACTATCAAACGCTTCATATGGAAATTCGGAGACAATACGCCTGTTTTTTTTCACTTACTAAATAAGTGAAATTTTCCACTTATGTGTGTACCAACTGTGCTACTGAGCACTCTCTGAAATATTTTTCGACTACTCTCTTAGTTATCGTATATAATTCGTTTGTAAATAAATATTTTTATAGCAGAGATATAAACTTAAAAACACTTGAACTAATTTAACCGATAAAATTCAATTTTAAAAATTTTGTATTCGTCTTCAACAACACAAATATCGATAGGTAACATGAACATTCAAACTTTTAGTTTATTTTCATGTAATCATGAGGAGCTCGGTTTTGACGTTTAAATAGCATGAAATGGGTTGAATTGAGTGAATTAATATGTATTATTTACATTTACAATTCTTAATATTACCAATTGAACAAAAAACGAAAATAAATAACATAAAATTCAAAGTTGCAATTTTTTTCAGTAAAATAATAATGCATATATTTTCGCCATTGCAATATGCGTTGGCTTGGTTGCTCAATGCATACGGCGACACAATGGCAACAGAACCCTCTGGGTTCAAGTCCTGGGCGAGGAAGTTATTATCTACATTTTTTTAAGTTACGTTCATTTGCACATAAACAGTGACTGTCGGAAATATGTTTATTTCTTGTAATGATTCTGTTAAACTTAATGAAACAACATTTAATTCGCTGTATGCAGTTAGCTTTGATACTTACTCAATCGGTAAAATTATTTTCCTGAAACAACCAGTAGTTTTCCACGCATTATAAGTGGAGGAAACTAAACTAACATAACGAGTAAATTTCTCCCCCTGGACGAGAGGAAGAGACGAAGAATGAACGATCCAGCAACGTGACCACAGAAAGCGCAACAGTCGCGGTTTCTTCACACTTTTTGAATGAAACCTTTGAAAAATTATTCCATATACGAGGTGTTTGGTTATTTCCTAAATAAACCATCTCTCACAAGCGTTTTATAACCATGTTGAAATAAAAGTATTTTATTTTAGGATTAAATTGCACCTTTACTTTTTTTCTGTCTCTAAATTCTAATATATAATTTATAAATAATATGAACAAAAACGTACGTTGTTATTGTGTAGTAAAAAATAGTTTTTATGCAAACTAGTATTACACTCAGTGCGCATGAATGCGGTGCTTGTCCCTTTGGTGTAGTTTTCTAGACTTTGTTAAGCTTTGTTAGCATAAGGTGGAGGAATATCCTGGAAGTAGAACTTCAGCATGACTTCAGAAATGTTGGAAGTAATCGTGAATGGACTATTTTATGTAAATTAGTGCTACCTACATTTGTTAATTGGCTGTTGCCACATTGAGAAGTTTTTTTTACCTTCTGGGCCAATTCTACATGATTTCTAGAGGCCCTGAATTTCTCGCGGCTTCACAAGTTGTAGACTGGACTCCGCAGTCCTCTGTGTACTCTAGCATCAGCCACTTAATCCATTGGTTCCTTCCTCGGCCACTAGCCAGTTTTACACCAGACCAGGCAGTCCCGTAGTCGCTCATTTTTTCCTTGCAGATTTATCAACGATTCGGCATCTTCTTGGGCGTGTTTTACCCTACTTTCCGAAGGGTAGAAAGGCTTACTAGATAAATTTCCTGTATGTGTATATATATGTGTATGTGTCTGTGAGTGTTTGTAAGGACTTCTGACTTTTATATTGAGTGAAGAGATTTGGGCGGCTCTTAACATCGAGGTCTTCAGAGCCGGGACTTTTATAGTATTTGACCGCTACGGGCACATACTTTCAAAATGGCGGCAATTCAAAGATTTGCGGAACCATAAAACCGATGTAAATCAAATTTTTTGTTTTGACAGTGCATTTTATAAGCATTGTATATAGAGATGCATGTTGCTGTTGCTCCGTCATCTTGGAAGACACCACAACATTAATTAATAAGGCCATTATTTCGATAATTATTCAACCAATTCTCGCGAAATTTTGCAAGTGAGCAATACAATTGTAGGTATTATAAATGCATGCGATTGAAATTGATAAAGCACTTTTTTTGAAAATGGCGGTCGTAAAAATATTAAAGGTTTATTTGGTATATCAACCATACCGTTTCACCAATTTTGGCCAAATTTTTTATGCTGAACGTATCAGTTAGAAGCATTATATACGCCAAAACATAGCTTCTTTTCGGCCATTTTGTAAGAACTTACCACAAGAATAAAAAAAGTTTTAAAGTCATATCTTAGCAAACACATATCCCTACAAAATTTGGCAAACAAGTAGTTCTGCGGCAGGTGATATAAACCAGCGTGTCTTAAGTAAATCAGTAGGTCAGATACTTATTTTCAAAATGGTGGCCATGTAGGCATTTTAGTTCAGTGCACTACATCGTCGAAACCATGTAATTATTTCGAGCTTNTTTTCAAAATGGTGGCCATGTAGGCATTTTAGTTCAGTGCACTACATCGTCGAAACCATGTAATTATTTCGAGCTTATCTTTGTATGCTGGCAGTATATATTCGAACTATTAAATGTATCTGCATGGTGATTCTTTGTCCGCCAGTTTGTAAGATAGTGCCACACAAATAAAATTTCATGACATCTCTCCGGAAACAAAATACGGATTCCAAACAAATTTGGCAAACAAGTAGGACTCGGGCATGTGTTACAAACTGGTATGCTTTAAGTAGTCCAGGCACTTATTTTATAAATGGTGGCCATGTCACTCTTTAGCATAGTATGCTGTATCGTCGAAACCATGTAATTAATTCCAACTCATCATTGCAATCAGACACTCCATATTACAACCATAAAATGTGTCCACACAAAGTCTCTTTTGTCCCCAATTTTATAAGATAGCTTCACCTGACAAATCAATTTGTTTATATTTCCCGAGAAAACCAACAGTTTCCCACCAAATTATGTAAACGAGTAGCACTGCGATAGGCCATGTGAACTAATGTTTTGAGTGGTCAGACACTTATTTTCACAACAGAAGCCATATAAATATTTTACATTAGTATCAGTATCTTATACCTTCGAAACTATGAAACAAATTTCCACTTAACTTAGCATGCTGGCAGTATCTACATATTAAATCCATCAAATTTGTCTATGCAGAGCCGCCTTCCTCCACCATTTTGTAAGATAGCATCGCATGAAAAAATTAAGTTTTTACGTCACATCCCTTAACACAATCAAACGATTCCCACCAAATTTGGCAAAGAAGTTGTATTGTGGTAGGCCATATTAATATATATGTTTTAGGTATGCCAGACACTTATTTTCCGAATGGCGGTTATAATTACACCTTTGCTTAGTGTACTGTATGTACGAAACTATGTAACAGATTTAACTTAACTCTGTATATTGTACATACGACAATCGTTGAATTAACTTTTTGTCATCCATGTATGAAGATTGTCACATGAAAAAAATGGAGGAATGTATGCCATGTCTCTAGGACTGATTAACCGATTCCCACCAAGTTTTAAACACACATTGTGCTGCAGTAGGGTGTTTGCTAACATATTTAAGGTGCGGCAGGCATTTAATTAATGACGTTTGTATAAATAATTAATGTAATCTTATATATATTAAACAATTCAACGATAATGAACTAAATTTGGTTTTCTAACCATGTTTATTAGAAGCATAAATCAACCATATAGAGATATCATCTTTTGCCGGCAGTTTTGCAAAATAGTACCACATGAGAAAATAGGACATTTCGCCATTATTTCCTGAACAATTCAACTAACTTTCACCCAATTTTGTACGACATTAGTGCCACCGGAGTTCATTAAAGTTTACATTATTTAAATGGGGGCAGGCACTGATTTTCACAATGGCGGCCATATTAATATTCCTATGTTTGTCATAACTGTTAAATAATTTAACCAATTTCAACCAAACTTTTATGCTGACTATATATTAGAAGTATCATATATAAAACATATTTTTTAGCCAATTTTATAAAATAGTGCCAAATAAGAAAATAAAATTTTTATGCCATTTCACAGGGACCAATCAGTCGATTTTTACCAAATAATTCACGCAAGTAGCGCTACGGTAGGCCAAGTAATAGTACGTGTTTTAAGTGGCTCAGCACGTATTTAAAAAGTGACTGTCCTGTGAATGTTTAAGGTTACTAAACCCTATCATTGAAAACATAAGACTCATTACATCCGAAGTTGATGCTCCAAACTTGACCTTTGTAATGCAGTTAATTGCACGCGAGCTTACGGTACGAGGGTTTCTGTGTTCAAGTCCCGGGTAAGGGATGTGTGAAATTGTAATCGTCTCACTACTGTTGCACTGGTTTCATCTCTTATTATATCGCTGTCAACGAGACGTCAAGTGCTGCCTGCCATCTAAGCTTTAAAAATTCGCATTAAAATTATCTGTACCCATGTAGAGGGAAGTATGCTTATTAGTTATATCAGTAACTTTTTGTTTTAAAATGTGACCGAATCGCAAACCAGTTGTTAATTTTTAAATTATTTAATTCTAGTTTGTCTTGAAAATAGTACGCGAAATGTCCATGCGTCTAATGATATTGTCACTCTGGTTCCAGCTGTTACAACTTTCTCTGTGTTAGAGTCACCCTACCATCATTATGTATTTATGTGCAAAGAAGTGCACTTGGGTCCCATAACATGAAACCGCTCGAAGAAAATTAATTTGTCATTAATCAAAATGAAAACGTATCATTAATATTTTTGTGAAAAAATCTTTTGTCTTATTAACGATTACTTGGTGGCAAGTCTCAAAATGCGTATGATATCAAAGTCCTCCGGTCATGGGGCCCCACGTGCTGATGTTTGTCTTATTGCTTCTCAGAGACTTCCAGGGCATGTTAAATAAATACTAGTCCTGTAGAAAAAGCATCACAATTGTACAGTTGCTCGAAGTATAGTCTGACAATAAATAAACCTGTTAAATTTCCTTTAATCTCGCCATAAAAAGGGTCACAGGGGCTGAGCGGTTTGACTTCTCGCCTCCCAGCAAGGCAAACCGGGTTCAATTCCCGGCCGGTTCAATCCAATTTTTTGCAAGTGGGAATCGTGCAGGACGATGCCGTTGGTCGGCGATTTTTCTGGGGGATCTCCCGTTTCTCTCGCTCTTTCATTCCGGCGCTGCTCCATACTCACCTCACATCACCCTCATCGGATCTCAAGACCTCGATGTTAAGAGCCGCCCAAATCTCTTCACTAACTAACTAATTATATTCGGTATGTCAAAAGCTACATTTTCGAAAATTGTAATTATCTAGCTTATATTTTCGTCTATAGTTTCCACCAGGAATATGGCCTATATTTGGGCGGCTCTTAACATCGAGATCTTAAAACCCAATGGAGCAGCGTCATAATGAAGGGTCGGGGGAAACGGGAGATCCCCGAGAAAACCCACCGATCAGCGGCATCGTTCGGCATGTTTCCCACATGCCAAAATCCGAAAGCGACCCCGCCGGGAATCGAACCCGGTTCATTCAGGTGGGAGGCGAGTAGTTTTACGACTACACCACCGCGGCCCCTATCAGGAATGAGTATCTTAAAGTAAGACGTTATATTTTCGAATTAGTTGAGATTATAAGCATGGAAATCTCCGCTGAATTTTCCCCACTGTAAATCGTGTTGGTTATCCAAGGCTTTGATTAGGTTCAAGCCCACAGAATAGTCAATAATTCATAGCAGATAACATTAAATGTAAGCCTTATTGCTTGTTATGGGGACAACGTTCCTTCGATTCTTGAGTTGAAAAGTACGTCTCGTGTGATTTTTATTAACATGAATTGACCACTGGTGTGTCGTGCAGCGTTTCTGTACGAGCTTGAACTCGGAGGAAGATAGGAGGATAGAACCGTTGAACGCATTCCGGCCAGCTGGTGTAGATAAGCGGTTCTCGCAAGACGTCGCGGCTGAGGCATTGAAAGCTGTTGCTGATTTCAAACCATTTTATGGAGGCAATTTATAAACACAATCCTTCCATGTGATTCTTATTCACATTTCCGAGCCGATTTTGTCATGGGAATATAAACGGTGTGGAAGTTACCCTCGCACCAAATTTTGTGGTCATATACATATTCAGAATAAAACCGAACAATTGAATGATAATTACACAACACCTGCTAAGCTGCCTAGTGTGGCAAAGTTACAACTCGGAGGGTCACGTAGAGAGAAGAGGCGAACAGTAGAAAATATTCACCTTCACTGATGTCTGCGTAGGTGCCGGCGTTAACATTCAAATACCAATATTTTTTTACACTCGCCGATGATATTTATTTTTTCGCATTCCTTTATAATTTTACGCGATTGCTATATTAAATATATGTAGGCGTTGAAAATACTGACATGAGTGTAAGTTAGGTAGGTTAGTAGGTTATGAAAAAAGGATTAAATGAAATATAAATATATGTATGTATATTTAATATAGCGGATATTCACCTATGTCACCCTATGGATGTATATAGAAAAATAGGTCTGCAATACCCTATATCAGGAGAAAATTTTAATTAAGTTAGGCTACCAACTTCAATTTTGAAAATTATCCATAGGATGGAGAGACCCACTTATAAGCTCCCGGGTGTGCATTTACAGACGAAGACGTTCAAAAATGTATAAATAAAAAGAAAATAATTTTCCTTTCTGTTTAACTTGCTCTTAGTGTATAGTTATAAGTTTTAGTAAAAATGTGAATTTTGTAAAAAATTTTATAGCTGCAAAGTAGTTTTCAAAATAATAATATTTTTGAAAATGTGCTTAAATTACAGGCGATCTACATGGTTAAAGTTACTAGCAGCAAAAAGTTNAGAAAATAGGACATTTCGCCATTATTTCCTGAACAATTCAACTAACTTTCACCCAATTTTGTACGACATTAGTGCCACCGGAGTTCATTAAAGTTTACATTATTTAAATGGGGGCAGGCACTGATTTTCACAATGGCGGCCATATTAATATTCCTATGTTTGTCATAACTGTTAAATAATTTAACCAATTTCAACCAAACTTTTATGCTGACTATATATTAGAAGTATCATATATAAAACATATTTTTTAGCCAATTTTATAAAATAGTGCCAAATAAGAAAATAAAATTTTTATGCCATTTCACAGGGACCAATCAGTCGATTTTTACCAAATAATTCACGCAAGTAGCGCTACGGTAGGCCAAGTAATAGTACGTGTTTTAAGTGGCTCAGCACGTATTTAAAAAGTGACTGTCCTGTGAATGTTTAAGGTTACTAAACCCTATCATTGAAAACATAAGACTCATTACATCCGNTTTAAAAAGTGACTGTCCTGTGAATGTTTAAGGTTACTAAACCCTATCATTGAAAACATAAGACTCATTACATCCGAAGTTGATGCTCCAAACTTGACCTTTGTAATGCAGTTAATTGCACGCGAGCTTACGGTACGAGGGTTTCTGTGTTCAAGTCCCGGGTAAGGGATGTGTGAAATTGTAATCGTCTCACTACTGTTGCACTGGTTTCATCTCTTATTATATCGCTGTCAACGAGACGTCAAGTGCTGCCTGCCATCTAAGCTTTAAAAATTCGCATTAAAATTATCTGTACCCATGTAGAGGGAAGTATGCTTATTAGTTATATCAGTAACTTTTTGTTTTAAAATGTGACCGAATCGCAAACCAGTTGTTAATTTTTAAATTATTTAATTCTAGTTTGTCTTGAAAATAGTACGCGAAATGTCCATGCGTCTAATGATATTGTCACTCTGGTTCCAGCTGTTACAACTTTCTCTGTGTTAGAGTCACCCTACCATCATTATGTAATTATGTGCAAAGAAGTGCACTTGGGTCCCATAACATGAAACCGCTCGAAGAAAATTAATTTGTCATTAATCAAAATGAAAACGTATCATTAATATTTTTGTGAAAAAACCCTTGGTCTTATTAACGATTACTTGGTGGCAAGTCTCAAAATGCGTATGATATCAAAGTCCTCCGGTCATGGGGCCCCACGTGCTGATGTTTGTCTTATTGCTTCTCAGAGACTTCCAGGGCATGTTAAATAAATACTAGTCCTGTAGAAAAAGCATCACAATTGTACAGTTGCTCGAAGTATAGTCTGACAATAAATAAACCTGTTAAATTTCCTTTAATCTCGCCATAAAAAGGGTCACAGGGGCTGAGCGGTTTGACTTCTCGCCTCCCAGCAAGGCAAACCGGGTTCAATTCCCGGCCGGTTCAATCCAATTTTTTGCAAGTGGGAATCGTGCAGGACGATGCCGTTGGTCGGCGATTTTTCTGGGGGATCTCCCGTTTCTCTCGCTCTTTCATTCCGGCGCTGCTCCATACTCACCTCACATCACCCTCATCGGATCTCAAGACCTCGATGTTAAGAGCCGCCCAAATCTCTTCACTAACTAACTAATTATATTCGGTATGTCAAAAGCTACATTTTCGAAAATTGTAATTATCTAGCTTATATTTTCGTCTATAGTTTCCACCAGGAATATGGCCTATATTTGGGCGGCTCTTAACATCGAGATCTTAAAACCCAATGGAGCAGCGTCATAATGAAGGGTCGGGGGAAACGGGAGATCCCCGAGAAAACCCACCGATCAGCGGCATCGTTCGGCATGTTTCCCACATGCCAAAATCCGAAAGCGACCCCGCCGGGAATCGAACCCGGTTCATTCAGGTGGGAGGCGAGTAGTTTTACGACTACACCACCGCGGCCCCTATCAGGAATGAGTATCTTAAAGTAAGACGTTATATTTTCGAATTAGTTGAGATTATAAGCATGGAAATCTCCGCTGAATTTTCCCCACTGTAAATCGTGTTGGTTATCCAAGGCTTTGATTAGGTTCAAGCCCACAGAATAGTCAATAATTCATAGCAGATAACATTAAATGTAAGCCTTATTGCTTGTTATGGGGACAACGTTCCTTCGATTCTTGAGTTGAAAAGTACGTCTCGTGTGATTTTTATTAACATGAATTGACCACTGGTGTGTCGTGCAGCGTTTCTGTACGAGCTTGAACTCGGAGGAAGATAGGAGGATAGAACCGTTGAACGCATTCCGGCCAGCTGGTGTAGATAAGCGGTTCTCGCAAGACGTCGCGGCTGAGGCATTGAAAGCTGTTGCTGATTTCAAACCATTTTATGGAGGCAATTTATAAACACAATCCTTCCATGTGATTCTTATTCACATTTCCGAGCCGATTTTGTCATGGGAATATAAACGGTGTGGAAGTTACCCTCGCACCAAATTTAGTGGTCATATACATATTCAGAATAAAACCGAACAATTGAATTATAATTACACAACACCTGCTAAGCTGCCTAGTGTGGCAAAGTTACAACTCGGAGGGTCACGTAGAGAGAAGAGGCGAACAGTAGAAAATATTCACCTTCACTGATGTCTGCGTAGGTGCCGGCGTTAACATTCAAATACCAATATTTTTTTACACTCGCCGATGATATTTATTTTTTCGCATTCCTTTATAATTTTACGCGATTGCTATATTAAATATATGTAGGCGTTGAAAATACTGACATGAGTGTAAGTTAGGTAGGTTAGTAGGTTATGAAAAAAGGATTAAATGAAATATAAATATATGTATGTATATTTAATATAGCGGATATTCACCTATGTCACCCTATGGATGTATATAGAAAAATAGGTCTGCAATACCCTATATCAGGAGAAAATTTTAATTAAGTTAGGCTACCAACTTCAATTTTGAAAATTATCCATAGGATGGAGAGACCCACTTATAAGCTCCCGGGTGTGCATTTACAGACGAAGACGTTCAAAAATGTATAAATAAAAAGAAAATAATTTTCCTTTCTGTTTAACTTGCTCTTAGTGTATAGTTATAAGTTTTAGTAAAAATGTGAATTTTGTAAAAAATTTTATAGCTGCAAAGTAGTTTTCAAAATAATAATATTTTTGAAAATGTGCTTAAATTACAGGCGATCTACATGGTTAAAGTTACTAGCAGCAAAAAGTTTTTAAATAATATATTTTTTAATGTGTGTTTAAACTACATACGATATACAATGTAATTAAATTCTTTATTGTAAACTTCTTAACTTAAAGAGCTAAATATATAGGAATACCAAGCGTCGCTACAATAAAAACTAGGCATGGAACTTTCCTACACATTTGGTAGGGCCCAGGTGGCGCAGCGCCTAGAGCACTCGGCTCACACAAAGGCAAACCTAGTTCGATTCTTGGCGTGGTCACTCCCGCGTTTTCGCAGGTGGAAATCATACCGGACGATGCCACTGATTGGAGGGGTTTTCTCGGGGATCTCCCATTTTCTCCTTCCCTTGCTTTCCAGCTCTACTCCATACCCATTTCGCTTCACTCTCAGCTCTGAAGACCCCGATGTTGAGAGCCGCCCAAAACTCTTCACTCTACTCCAACATTTGATATATATATATAAACTGCTGGCCATTAAGATTGCAACTCTAAGAAGGAAACACTTAAAGGAGCCCACATTGGATCAATGTGTAGAGCAGGGTATATAAATGGAGGTCGGTGTGCTGTCCACAAACTGAGTGAATATGCTGACTTACCAATCATACGAACAGGTCTTCGCCTCTTACTGCTGGAGAACCGTGGCCTATTGGAACTGTAGATTATCCTACCGGGAATCTGGTTCTGGTATTGGAAGAAATGTAACCACAGTGAAGCGGATATGGGGTCATTAGGTCGAGGAGGGACAGGCTGAACAACGTGTTGGAAGCCAACGGTACCGTCGCACCAACGAGCGCGAGACATCTGGTGCACATGGATATTATGGATCATACAGCCACATTAATCTCCTCACTCAGGTTTTCAGGAATGCAGCACATATATGTTTATCCTCATTTACTGTTCGTCGCCGTCTGCAGCATCACGTCATCTTATCCAGGCACCCATTACTGCGGCTGCCATTGACTGCTCACCACAAATTCCTGCGGCAGCAATGGTGAGTAGAACGTCGGACCTGAAGAGCCGCACCTAGTTCGCATCGCTGGTATGTTGACCAGCTGCCATTATGTCATGAAGGTGTTGGAGACTCTTGTTGGTCCCTATCCTCAAGGCCAGCCTGGTGTTCTGTGCCATTAGGACAATGCATGTGGTACACATCTTCCGACGGTTCCTGGATGACCAACATGACATCTCTCTGATTTGTTGGCCTGCGCGTTCACCGGATCTCCAGCCTATCGAAAACGTGTGGTACATGCTCGGTCGACGACTGGTCTGCCACATGACACCAGCGGCTACAACGGGTGAACTTTGGACATACATCGAAGTAACACAGGCATAGATAAACCAGACGGACATCTAAAGTCTCTTTCTCTCAGTGCCGCGTCGTGTAGCGGCGGTTATTACCGCTAGTGGTGGGGTCACACAGTACTGATTTCCCAACGTTCTGTACGTCTTACCGAGCTGCAAGAGTAAATTTGTATATAATCATGAAAGGAAAATATTAATGAAAAAATTATAGTATACATTGCTTCGAAAACCAAGGACAAAGTTAAATCGTGTTTGAATTCATTTTTGTGATAATATGGGCAAATCCATAAAAAAAAAATCTGATTCTGTTTTTGCACCGAACATTTATGTAGAAAGTGTGTTGAGTTATGGCTGATCTAAGTTCTATTATATTATATTATATATTAGCTTTTCCCACAGAAAATATTGCAGAACTCATGCAACGATGGAAGTAGGTACGCCAAACTTGTTGGGTGATTTCTTTGCTCCCTGGGATCATCGTACTGCCCATTTCACAACATCGGTACCAAAATTGTGACAATGAAAAGTGATACAATTCGCGATGTGCGCTGCAATAGATGCACATAAACGCTGCTACGTCTTGCTAGGTAGTGTTGGCTTTAAACTGTAAATAAACTGCAGAGAGTAACACGTGTGTCTATTTTTACAACGGCAGCAAAATCGTTACATTATAAGCAACCAATTTTCGTTTAAAACTAACATTTTTTTTCGGGATAGTTGCTAGAAATTTATTTCTGAAGTACGAGTGATAATCAGTAAATGTTAAATATTTTTTCAAAAGCCTGATTAAAAAAATCGTCATTCATAATAGTGAAATATTAGGAACTATTCTGAAAATGAGCCTTAGATTATGAGTATAAAAAGCACTTTTTCATTGACTGCAAAATATTTGGTTACTAAATAGCTCAATATATTGTGTGTGGGGGGAAATAAAAATATAATGAATGCAGATATGCAATACAGTGTCTAACCAAAAATGATGAATTTTGTTTGACGTATTAATAAAATAAATATTTTGTAGTCAGTGCAAATAACTAATTGTATTAACATAAAAATAATTCCCAATATATTATTAATGAATTGTTTTGTTTCGTTAGAATAGCCAATTTTTTATTTGAACTTTGTTATAAATAACAAACAAAAATGTTATTATATTGAGCACGGAATATAAATAGGCAATAAAGGGATAAAATATATTTTAAAGTAAATATAGTTACGACTATGTTTGCTTGATAAGATAATTCCGTGGCTATCCCTTCGAACCATGTAGTTTTGGGTTTGAATCCCGGGGTAAG
>NQII01011018.1:0-31110 GCA_002778355.1 Clitarchus hookeri
ACCATCATCGGCTCTCAAGACCTCGCTACAGTCGCTTTATAGATAGTTCACACTTACGTGAGCGCTACTGAAATCATCCTTTAAAATATGCCACTGCCCCTGACATGCGCCCAGTAAAGTTGGTAACGACTAGTTCCATGTCAAAAGTGTTAGGTAAACATTAGTGAATACTGAAATTATTTAGTTTACTTTCTGTTTTTTTAACGCATGCAAGTGTAAGAGTTAGCAAATTTGCAGAATATTTACTTTTCTAATAGTTTTACATCTTCATTTCAATGGCGCATGAATAAAGTGCTCTTGGCAATGTTAATTTTACACATGGTGGAAGGATACACAACGTGTATACAAGTAGATCTTAAGCAGGGATTTAAAAAGTGCTCAGACTACCGCNACACATGGTGGAAGGATACACAACGTGTATACAAGTAGATCTTAAGCAGGGATTTAAAAAGTGCTCAGACTACCGCGGACAACTTGTACTCGGATTTGACGTCGGGTCGGTACTGGCGGCCTTACAACGAAGCGACTCTCGGCTACAAGTCGCAAGCGACCGTTCTGTCGCATGCAAACACGGTCGCATGAAACTCTCTTGGCGGCCATGTCACATTCGAAAAAACTGTTTATATTGAAAGCGATCAGTTTTTCTGTAGCAGATAAAGTTTGGAAATAGAATTATCGCATATATGAGATGCCTTTTCAATGATGTTTCTTTCACGTCAAAGAATTGCTGCTGCCGCCACATTTATAGTGAATTATTTTATTATATTTTTTTTTACATTTTCAATACCTGTGTTGTACGTTTGCACTGTTTATACGCAGCTCCTTCCTAAATCATATTAAGAGTTTCATTACTAAATCCATATCTTATATTTGAATCTCAAATACCGTTGCTGAGAACACTACACTTTCTGGTCAACCCGCTAGTTGCATGAGATATGTAAAAATGTCCCACTTGGCTTGAGAAACTGACGACTACTTCCGACGAGTCGCACGCCACTTGCGATAAAGGGAAACCGTGTTCTACATAACGCACGCGACCAAGCTGCATGGCAACATCGCAAGAAGTTGCCTCGGTGCAACGCCGCCTCAACACGAGAAAGCTTTTTAACACAGACATCCGCGCCTGGTTCACGCGTCTTTGAGGGAGGAGCGAAATGGCTGAGATGAGATATGGCTGACTCTAAACGGAGACGAATACCCTGTCAGACGCACAGACATATCGTTTTCTCACAATCTACTAATAAAGAGCATGGATCACAGCCTCCATTTCCAGTAGCATGTGCATAAGTTTTGAACGTATTTCCTACCGAGAGGACTTTACAGTAGGTTTGTTCGCTTGGCGTGCTATTTCTGCTATTCGAAAACAAGTGACATTTTTCACGAGCAGCGGAGGAACAGGAAGAGCAGATGCCCTCGGCGTGTCGATGCGAACGACAAACAACAAAATTGGCATGTCGGAAATAAATAAATACATCTAAATACGTAAATGGCGGTAATGATTATTGACCCTGTGTAGTTTGTGAGGCGAGGATAAATGTGACTTCGTTATTTTCATTACTAAGTTCATATCCCTGTACACGTGTTACAGGATACCCAAATATCTTCTCGTCACCAAATTTGTGAAATCAAATTATTTTTCGTAATCAACATTCTCACGACTCTTCGACGTTTGTAATTTTAATTTGGGGGTTATTTATTTTCTAGCCTTGCTCGTTCCGCTGTTTCTGCAGTTCCTCGGCGAGCAAGAATAGAGATAGCTGCTTTTTACAGCAAAAATAGAACCTGCTATTGCCGCCCGAACAGCGTACAAAAAAAAAAAGCTTCCGGTAATACGAACGTGAGGTAGCAGAAATAGTGCTAAGCTAGTAGAACAGCGAACCAAGCGAACACACCTATGGCCTACACCGGGTCTTTCCTCTACTTTGGGGCCGCGGTGGTGTAGTGGTTAGACTACTCGCCTCCCACCTAGGTGAATCGGGTTCAATTCCCCGCGGTGTCGCCCCCGGATTATCGCATTTGGGAATCGTGCCGGACGATGCCGCTAGTCGACGAGGTTACCTGGGGGATATCCCGTTCCATCCGCCCTTGCGTTCTGACGCTGCTCCATACTCACCTCGCTTCACCCTCATCGGGTCTCAATACCTCTCTCTTCACTCACTTTCCTCTACTTTCTTAGTAAGAGTTTAACTACAGGTTCACTCAGGGAAGTAGTCATGGTCCCAATCGCTGCCATGACTGCCCAATCCCTCTCTTGCATGATTTTCCTCCCTCGTAGGCGTATGGGGCTCAACCCTGAGATGCACTTAGCTCCCTTCCCTACCTCGGTCGTACACCTAACACTTATATTAAGGTAGGTTAGGAGAAAAATGTAGTTTTCAGCCAGCCTAGGTAATGGATGAGGATAACACAAGGAAGCTTCGACACACATTATATGACTTACAGTACTGTGGCTTAAATATGCATGAGGCGCCCGTCTGCCTAGCACAGCTGCAAATAATTGGTATACTGTAGTCATATCACTGTTTCTTAATTTTTTTTTTAAATCAAACCTTTGAAAAATCACGCAATGTATGGCGTGTTTGTTTGTTTCCTAAATATACAGTATACCACTCACAAGATTTTTATACACATGTTAACATAAAAGTATCCGATTTTTTTGTTAAATTGAACTTTCGCGTATAGGTATTCAATCTGTAAATTATAATACTTCTTTAATTATTAAAATTAATAAAGCAGGGAGAAAATAGGTGTGTTGGCAATGCGTAGTAAGAAGTAGTTCTCATGCAAAATATTATTAAATTGTGTGCTCATGAATGTGGTACGTTGTCTATTTGGTGTAATTTTCTAGACTTAATTCAGCTTTGGTTGCATGTGGCGGAGGAATGTCCTGGAAGTAGAAGTCAAGCAAGAGTTGGAAGTAACCGTGAATGGACTTTAAAGCCATCACCACTACGCGCAAAGCACTGAAGCAGCCTGCGGTGTTCCCATCGTGCTATGAGAATTAGGGGTTGTTTCGCACAGGGCGACTGACGTGGTCCACTAGGACACCAACACACTTCCAGTTGTAACAATTGTGTCATATTACTAGGTTCTGTTCATACTATTTGTTAAGGCTCCCGCTTACCTGGAGCTGTTCTCCGCGTTCGAGGCCGATAGGCGCAGGAGCGATAAGGGCGACACTGCCTCGCACACCAAGTGCGAAATCGCCACTAAGCGCGAGGCTCTGAACTGACGTGCAGTGTTATCGTCGCACTGCGTGTACCTATGGGACTTTCAGCGGTGATCCTATTATTTTATTGAGGAGAAGCCTGTAGGAGGGTTCAATGCAGGGCCCTTAAGTAGTTTTGTATGTATATGACGCGTATATTTTGTGACACAACTATTTTAAAAAAGTCGTTTTTGCCATTTTGAAGTTCTTAAATGTGGCGTTTCTTATGTGCGTGACGTCTTGAAAGAACTCAAAAGACCTCGCCTGAAATTTGTATTATTTTCGTAGATCAGCACATTGAAAGCACGTGTAACAGTTTCGCAGAAAATCGTGAATTTCTAACACACTGTAATGCAATTCAAGCGCCACGGAGACTTGAATTTTTGGTCTGAACTGCACACTGCAAAGCTCAATGACCAACGACCCTACCAGTGGGTAAATTATTCGCAAACCCTCTTACTCGTCTAGGTCATAATTGGTTTATATTACTGCAGTCGAATATATAGTCTACAGCGCATTGGCTGTGGCAACGAAACAAGTGTTGTGTCGACTTAAGTACAGCACGCATCATAATTTGATTCTTTGCAACGCCTGAAACCATAAATTAATGTGGGTCTGAAAGGTCTAAGAGAAGGAAAAGAAGGAAGACTTGGTAAACATGCATGCACAATATCATGGGCGCCCTTATTTGACGGAGATAGTCAAAGTATTTTACTATACCAGCCATGGAGCGATCAGCACACAGAGCAGAGCTAAAATGGGGATGGGGAATGGGGGTTGTCAGGAATGTGCATACTAGCTGGCCATAGTTGCCACGTCTGAATGCTTCAGTTCAAACAACTTGCATTGCCGGCCCGCCGACTATCTCCGTCTGTCGCCAGTATTGGGAAACTGCACGGAGACTGTTGCCAAGCCAACAACCGTAGTTGCCCTGTGTGAACGCTTCGATTTAGGCCAATGGGAACTAAACTAGGGGACTGTTGTCCAGCGGTAGTCATCCTGTGCGAAATGGTTCTTTGGACTATTAGCTGTTTAGGTTATTCATGGTAAAGTGAACACACTTCTAAGCCCTCTCATTTGGAATAATAATCAATAAAAATATTTTATTGTATCCTTAGACGTTAACCTTCGAGTCCGGTGAAGTACATACACTGTGTTAATTACCTACATTGAAATATTTATTTTTAAAAGTGGCGGAAGGATAAAAAAATAGCTGATAGGGAAAAGTGACTAGGGCCTCAAAAGTGCTTGCTTTACCGAGAACTGCCCACGCTGATCGAGTGTGACTGTGTAAATTTTAGGAACCTAAATATGTTGTTGATACGCCAAGTCTTAAAGTTATGCGCATTAAACAAACAAAAATAAACTGTCGGCAAAATTAAACATCGCACTCTTTACAAAACGTTAAAACGTGGACCTACTTTTCGTACATCGCTGCCGACTTCGATGACAACAGAAACTTTGATTGACTCGTGTCGTTTCAAAGGAGGTGACAACACAGGCAGGTTTGCTACGAAATGATTGATTTCTCAAGTCAAAGATTTTGTGGGAAGTGTCCACAATATTTTATACACATTTTCTGTTGGGGATATTTGACTTTATAGAATAAGGTATATTTGACTTGGGTTGGCACTGGGGTTTTGTGTTGTTGAGAAGAAAAGAAAGACAGTGGATTTTGGACTCAAAACAGTTATCGGTGTAAACGCACACGCGTGTCGGCAAATCAAGTTATCAACATCAATCACGGTCGTCCTGTGGATCATGTCAGCAGTGCCGCCCACTCAAGTAACCAGACTTTCGTTACTGGTCCTCCGGACTTGGCTACGAGGTACAAAGTGAAAACATTTTCTTTGTACGGAACCGACACAGGGATGCCATATGAGTACAGACCTGAAGAATTCGCGGATTCATATTGGGACAAGCTAGAATTCAAAACACGTGCGTTTATATAACTTTAGCCATTGGTCCACACGGTGTTTGACACCTCCTGGAGAACGGTGTCCAATCGTCGCCTTCCACTGTGACAGTAGACAACCAATGTGCAGTTGATATCGGCATATTTGTACATAAAGCTGTAGAGTCTAGCCTGCAGGTCATTGAACTCGCGAATTTTTCAGGTCTCTACATATCAGTCATAAACAGATACATACATGGGAAAATATGTCTGACACTTGTACCTACAGGTCACGCAAATGTGAAATGCAATTCCTTCTCGAACTTCGATGGACTCTTCCAGCCAAATTTGGCGAAGAACTTCGATACACAACGGAAACAGTAGAGGGCACATATTAAAAGAGCCTGCGGTCATTCCATGTTGATGACGCCCATTGCACCTCAACCATCAACCAGTTGTACTACGTCCAACACAATTACCTCGGACAAAGGAGGAAGGTACTTCGCACCAAAGTACTGCACTCTTCGACCAGAGCCGGAGGCTTTCAAGAAATACGCGTGCTCAGAAGGATGTAAAATAAAGATATGCATGCTCCAAAAGGATTAACGTGGCCAGTGATACATCATGCACTAGCAATTTATTTCCAAAGAACGACTACTTTAAAGGATAACACATTAAACAGANGTCTCTACATATCAAAAAAAACGACAAATTGAGGCATTCAGAAATCGAAAATGGCGTCAGTCATGACATTTTTGGCAAAGACAAAAATGTGTTCCCTATTAATTTCTCAACTTTTGTATTTGAATAAAAAATTTATACAAGTAGTTTTTAAGAAATAACAACTCTTCCGTAACAACATAGAGCATAAAATAAAAGCGATTTAGTTCTTTAAAACTAAAAAATTACAAGAAAATTTTGGTAAATACAAAAATGTTCCTGATTTCATTCTGCATACTTCTTGTATTATATGGATAATTTTTTGATACAACTGAAGGTTTTCGAGATATGAACTTTTCCGAGTCCTACTTACGTTGCGGCTATTTTGAGGCCCGTTCCTATTTCTCCTCCTCCTCCACCTGCAGAGGAAAGCCCTACTTACTGGACAAGTGAAAAAGCGATTCCTGAAATGCTAGTTACAAAATTTGGTTTAAAAATTAGAAATCGAGAAATTTTTTAACGAGTTACAGTAGACCCCTTTGTATTGGTGAACAGCAACCATTCTATTTAACTGCTGTAAACGTTCTTATAAGTTTTGTCGTAACTTGAATAGGCATTTAAAAAAACGCATTAATATGCCCGTCCTTTTTTATAAGTAATTCATTAGTTTTTTATCCACCTATCATAGGCCTCAAGATGCACATTACTCAGCCAAGTATACGAATAGCTATTCTGGGTGTGAAAACGCATTGGACCAACCTGATGGTTGACATTAGTCACGACTCCCAGGTCATGGCACGTACTGTTACAAGACGCCTGAGACGTATCTGAGTTCGAGAGGGATGGAGGTTTAAATATAAATAAAATAACTAAATCTGATTTTTAATTTATACACACAGCCATTATTTACAACATTAAATTACATACATCCACTATTACGTTTTTCATTTCTCAGCGAGCACAATATTTTATGTTTATTTCAACTCTAAATAAAGTCCTTAATGTCTCTGTTTTATTAAAGTCAATTAACTCATACTCATCATTAACACACTTTCAGTCTCTATGTTGCTATAATTCGCATTGCCTTTCACTCACGCATCCAGTCCAATAGTCCAGCCTGCCAGTCATACATTTATTTCACTGCTCTGATGTGCGCAGTCGCATATTTTCCTCACGCTGGTCATTTCCGGCGCTATTCGTTTCCGCTCGTCGCCTATCGCTGAAACTCCAGCCACTCATCCACTCAACAACTCCCGGCTCGGAAGCCCATCGCATTTATATATCAATCGCCCTGGCCATCTGGAAAGGCTGACGCACCCTGGGCCTCGCTGAGGTAAACGATGTCAGTAATCCAGAGCATTCTTCAGATGTCTCAAATACACCCGATACCCAAGGTCGGGGGCGGCACGCGCCCTGATAAGCATTACAGGCACGCTTTGTAAACATTACTTTGCGAAAAGCCGCTGCGTATCCGATTGCAACTGATAACGAGCGCGCGTCAATAAATCATCTGTGCCTCGCATGCTCGCAGAGCGGCCACCTGTAACAGTACGTTCGTGTAAAACGTTACCAACGAAAACAACTTTGGGATATTGTTGTGGGCTGGCAATCTGTTCTTCTCCCCCAACCCTTTCAAGACTACCTGCGCACAATATATGACTCATGCGACTGCAAGGAGACGGGTTCAGCTAGGTATGCATTGGCAAGTAGATGCGGAGTGAGGAGGAAATGAGACATGTTCGGCACATGCTTGATTTATAGCGCACACCTGGCGGCGACGAACACCTTCCAGAAGGCTGACGATTGTCTCACTCCTTTTGAGAAATGTCTCGATGGTGCATTAGGTCATCTCTAGGCGTGCGGAAGTGTGGAATATTACAGAAATGATTAGTGCAGATATAAATACGGCCACTTTACCTCGCCGCAGTGTTCGAATAGGTGAAAATGTGTACGTGTATATGTATATATATATATATATATATATATATATATATATATATATATATAGCATACAGGATGATTAAAAAGTCCCTATCCATTTGTGGGAAATCGCTAATATATCTTGACTGTGTTTTAGATATTGGAAATGTTCGCCATTGAAGAGAGGATAGCCGTGGTATGTGCTCGTCTAGAGTCATTCTCTGCCTCGACATGTTCCTTTCGAACATTTCGTCACACCACACTTAAAACTGTCACCCCACTGTGTCAATTATATCATAATAGTTCATACACGATGTTTACACTGCAGGCTAAAGCAAATATTTCCCAAGGGACCATACTTGTATTATATATTATATATACAATATATGTAATATATATTAAAGGCCTGAACGTGCAAAATCAAGAATCTAGTACTGCAAATGCTACACAGCCTTAAGGCTGTTGCCTGATTTGAAAGCGGTGAGAATTTAGTATAAGGAAATACATGTTAATGAAATTCGGTCTTTTGAAGCCAATTTTAAAGACATAAACTTGAAACAAAACCCTAAGTGTGAGAAATGATTCTCTGAAGCTCCGTGTCGACACAAATATAACAAATTTGTTTTCAGTAATTTTGTATTTAATTATTAAGTTTTCTGATCTTTCCTGAAAACACGCTATACATAAACGTCACAAAAGCAAAGAAACGCGTATTTTTCGGCTCAAAAAAGTCCCGAGTGGTATATATCTGTCTTTAACAGGAACTTAAAAAAAATTTAATGTCATGTGTTTCCCTACCATACCAAATTCTCATTGCTTTCAACCCAGGCAACAACCTTAAGAAGGAAAAGTTATCAGATACTAAGCATTACAGTTTACTAAAACATCGCTACTTCGTTTATAATGTGGTTTTCCAACGCCTCTCCGAGTGTATGATTTGGCGGACGGTTCCTGGCGTGTCTCCTGAGACGCAGCCGGCGGTAAGTCGAGGAAGTGATCCCCAACAAGGCACGGGGAAGCCCTAAGAAGTCCCCCGGGCGAGTCGCTCCCCACGGCCTCAGCTCAAGTTCGTCCATTAGTCCAATTCTCGCGGTGTTTAAGGGGTCGCAGTTGTCGCCGAGTGCACTCCATCTCGTCGCGGACCGCAGGCTGCCGACCCCCCGATCGCCGTCCCACTCGCCGGAACTTGCTCAACTCGTTAAAATACCCCGGTCCTTGGAGGGGGGGGGGGCGAAGGCACTGCAACCAACCCAGTGGGCTGTTATCAGCAACCTCCCCGTCCACTGGCTCTTGCGCCGACCACCAATTACGATCGTTTCGACTGCAATTCCTCTCCTCTAACTCCCCCCCCCCTTCCCGNCCCCCCCTTCCCGAAATAGAGTGTGTGCGAGAGAACTTCCACACCCTCTCCTTGTGGCCTCGGTGGTTATCGTGCTTCACTTGAAGTAGTTCCATCAAGGTTCACTGCCAGCCTGCCATTAAAAAAACAACACCCCCAGTCTCATATACTGGGGCACAATTTGTGAATTTACAGACACGAGCAGGGTAGAAGTTAATTCCTCGATGGTTCCAGTATCGGTAAAGAGTATCGGGAGAAAAAAAAACTCCTCCTGTTTTGAAATTAACACAGAGCATTTTCGAAATGGTACGGTCCACTCAAAACAAATTCAGATGTTGAAGTCAGAAATCGGAAAGGTAAGACTTTAAGGTCTTGTTGAATAAATAGATAAATAGTCAGATGTGTAAGTCGGGAAGATCATGCTAGTTTTTTTACATATTCAAATGACTCGTTCGTTGAATTAAAAAAAAAAAACCTTGATTCAATGGCGAATGCAGTGTATGAGAAGGTTTAACCAAATAATTAATTTTGCATGTTTAATATTGCTACTTGGCAACTCGTACGTCCTATTCAATTGATCAATCACTTGACGCATATTACTGTCAGAATACTACTGTCGGCCACCTCGCACTAGGGAACTTATTTCACGCCAGAGTAACATCCCACTATAACGTCATATGTGAGACATCTGTCGTACCAAACCATTGTTTGACCAAATTTCGAGACCTGTGGGAGTAATTAAGTTGAGTTTGAGTGTTTGAGTTGTGAGTTGAATGTTCATCATTTAAATTAAGATTAAATCGCGGCGGTCCATTAATTTTGAATTCCACACACATGCAACAGAAGACGCAGTCCTAGTGACGAGCAGGTTTTAAAATGAACGTCGTCAAACACCATATATAACTCAGGCAGTCACTGGGTATTCTAGATGGAAGAATGAGTAGAAAGTATTGTCGGAGAGAAAAAATTGCCACATGTTGCTTCATTTACCGCAAAGTTGCCGTTATCTTTACGCACAGTTCACAACGTGCCAATAGAAGAAAAATGCCACCGCCTCGGAAAATAACTTGAGTTTGGTAATGCAAATATGTGAGCCGCCTTATGAGTGTTGAAAGGAAATCACGAGACGTGTCTCGAGAGTTTGCTAGAGAGACGAATTATGTTTAGACAATTACAAAGCTATATAATCATTATGTCTATGGTTTATATTTTTACATTGAAGTTGTTATAATATATATAGGCATATTTATAAAATTTGCCATTTTGTAAATTATTATCATTTAAGTCAATGTTTCTCAAACTCTGCTCTGCCAAGGACCATCTGCTACCTGCATTTCTTCAATTCAAGTGCCAAAATGAAGGAATTATGATTTTAACAACTCATTAAAATGTAGTATTCTTATAAAAAAAATCCTTGTTATTTATGCCATTTCGATGAATATTAGCAAAAAATAGATTTTAAAAACTAGTAAAGTTGTTATTTTATTTTACACTACACAAGAACGTGATGAATCACTGAACTCAGGAACTCAACAGTAAACAGAATTGCATCATAAATATTTGGGACTAGGAAACGCATTCAATTAAAATACTCGATAGCACTTTTCTCGGTCCACCTTACACCTAGCCATGGACCACAGTTTGATAAGTACTGATTCAGGTGAAAAACCATATCATGGTAATACAGCTATCGTATCGTAAGTCGTAATTTTTTTAAAGGAAATCATGCCAAAATCAGTATGGTGCTAGTATTGCATTTTAATGAGTACATAAAAATACTTTCAAGCCCGTCGTCTTCAGGACAATCTTGGGCTGCTATCGTATGTGGCTCCATGTTACTCAGATAACTGTTAATAAATGGAGAAGATTCAGCAAATATATGAGGGTAATGTCACGTGTATCACAAGTCACAAGTCATGGGTGAATAAGTAGAAGAGGAATATCAGTATTAATACTAAGAAATTAGTAAGTAAACTGATAATGCGGCTATACGATACGATCGCGTGCTGTCTCGGGTGCGTGAACGTTCTCCCAGACACAGTCACGTCGTCAGGATCCTAGCACTACTCAGTAAATAAGAAGTATCTTACTGTTAGCAAGAATCTGTCACCATATTAGTAAATAAGAGAGGAAAAATCCAATCTTTGGAAATAATATTCACTAAAAAAAAGTATCATAAACACTTGAACCCGCACCCCTGTGTTATTACCCTATCGACCTTCACCAGACGACCATCATGTCTCATTGTGTTCAATTTACTGGTAGTAACATAGGCCAGAATATAATGTCATCTTTGGGAAGAATTGAAGTGAGTGATATGGAGAATCACCACACTTCAGAATGGCATCAAAATTCTGCAGGAGAGCTGTACATTTACTCAGTTGCACTTTAGTAACTACAGTATATATTTATTTATGAAGGTCTGCATCGGGGCAACAGTAAAGTTCTGAAAACTACAATGGACGGCAGAAAACCTTTAATAACGCTAAAACATTACCTTTGGCACGGAATAATATTTCTTTACGGTAAACAAAAACAGCTCAAAGAATGTTTATTTCTTGACTGTAAAGAAAGGTAATATTGCCGTAAAACAAAAAAGGTATGAAGAAAACATTTATTAACAGCAAACATATGCTTATCTAACCTTGTTTTTGAATTAACGAATATTGTGTTATTGTAAGAAAAACAGCCTGAAATAAATGATTTTCTTTGCAGAACAGAAAACTTCAAATTGATTTTTTTTTTAGAGTACCCTGTTTATATTTCCCCTTCAATTAAACAAGTTGCAGATCTGGGGTGACACAGCACATGTCGCGTGTCACGGGAGAAAAGTAATTGAACTCTGCCGCTAATATAGCGAACTCGAGTTCAGGAATACATGGAAGCAGAACGTCAAAGTGATAGGAAGAATGGGTGGTGGCTGGTGGAAGAGGAGGGTGGAGAGAGAGATAGAGAGAGCAGGGTTGAAACTCCCGCAAGATTAATCGCCGGTCGGGCGCTTGATTTTTTCCTTTTTCTGCAAGAACAAAGTTGCACATCCCGCGGGTTGAAAAACAACAGGCGGATAGGGCTTTCCAACAGGTTATACAAATGGTTCCCGCTATTCCAGGAAGAGAGGCTGGCTGCATTGGCGCCAGACGGGAAAGCGGTTAGGAGCAAGGGACCGGGTCACAAACAGTACTTGTATCCGCAACTGCTGCATTTTACTCAATACATCTGCAACAGCCAATGTTTCTCCAGCACTTCTGAACTGCTGTGTAGTTAATTCTCAGTCTTGAAGGTGACATAAAACCAGTTTAATTTTATAGAACCGAAATTAGCATAATAGGTTGGTGACCTTTCTTAATAAAAAAAAAAAGAAATGCCTAGCAAAAATCATTGATATCTGTTTTAAAATAAATTCTACTATAAGAAAATGTCATGAAACGTTCGACTATAAGTGCGCTCGCCTCGTTTATAGTCCAATATTTTTGTGATTCGTCGTCCAAAGACATGACAGAGAAAGGTATCATCAATATAACTGCACACGGATTTCACAAACATTAATGAAACTGCCATGATTTGAACTCGGCCAGCCTCACACCCGATATCATTTTCATGAGCCACTGGTTACTTCCGCCAAGTCTAATAACTAGAGGGAGAAAGCGTTTTAAAATTATGGTGGGAACTATTAGAACAATTCATTTGGACGGAATAATGGTTCTGTGAAGGGCCATTAGTGTTTTAGGAACTGCGCTAACCCTACTATAATAACTTAGCTAGCAACACATACGTAATGTCGCAATGCTCATCAACGTCCCTTCCTTTCCACCCAGGACCATTACTAAATGCAGATTTTTTTAGACACTGGAAATTCCTATATTCACTTTGTCCAAGGATATGACTATACGCGTGTGCAAATTGAACCTTGATCTTGCTCAAGTGTCCATAGTTGTTTCTGAAATTTTTCAAATACTAAAAGCTGATTCTGCGATCATACATGATAGCTGACGATAAGCTTGAACTGAAAACAAGAACTATATATAAATGTGTTAACTTTTCTTCGAAACAGGGCTGATTTTAATGATTACTTGAACAGTAACGGCAGTTCCTAGGTCTTTTCGTAATGCATCGATATCTAAAGTTATACGCGTTCACAATAGAGAAGATATATGTGCGTAGTTAGAATTTCGTGATACATTAGAACACATTTTGCCAATGATTGAGAGAGATGTAATTGGTTGGAACGTCACCCTACGGCGGCGAGATGTTGCGTGGTCGAATCCTTGCTTACGGTGCAGAATATCGTAGGCTCGAGTAGTGTGTGGACCCCTTTTTTAATTATTTGTTTTTTTTTTACAATAGCGATAGGCAAATGGAAAGTAAAGAAAAATGGGTCACACACAACTCGAACCCATAATCATCTGCACCGTAAGTGGGCATCACAACAATAAACTACGCCACAGGAGCGGGCAAAAAAACAACGAATTAAAAGGAACTTATTTTTTAAATAACTGGCTTAAATTTTTTTAGAATATTTACTTTTTCTTTATTGTTTTGTAATGTGCTATGAAACACTGGCAGAGAGATGGATTGTTCACCATGGGTTTGATTTATAGTAATCCTGTACAACATTTTTCGTAATTTATTGTGCCAACAAACACTTTGCAAAGTTGGTAACGGACCGAGGCACGAATTCTGCGTAAGCATAAATGTACAGGCAAGTAGTATATCTGTGGTCAGGTCGCATCCTTATTCGACTATCTGTTTCACTGAAATGAAGCACCAGTGAACACCAGTTTCAGTGAACACCAAATTCAAAATTACTCTTTTAATATGACCGTCATAAGGTGACTAATTTTAAAAATCCACGATCAATGTTACTGAATATATACCAGTCAATGTCTAGGTTAAAATGTCTGCAGTCACGAGCAGATTTTTTTTTTTAAAAGTTGGTATCTCAAAAAGTTGAACCTTGGACTAGCTACAGTAAATACTCCGAACAGAACGTACAGGATGAGTATAAAAGAATACTCCTTCTTTGAAGGCCTAAAATATCAAAACCAAAAAAATACAACCTTGATTGACCAATCAAATAAACCGTGGAACCGTGAAGTTTATTTACCATACATTCATAAATGTTTAAAGTGACAACATGAGCGGCCCGAACGACACCTACGCGATAATCAAAATCGTTCCACGCTCTTGTCAGCATGTCCAGTGTTACGGTTTGGATGGTGTTCGTATCGAACGTTGGTTTCGTCAGTTCCGCGACACAGGGTGCCTTTGCAAAGGCAAAAGTTCCGGGAGGTCGCGTGTGTCCGAAGAGAATGTGCAACGGATTCAACAAGCGTTCGTTCGCAGTCCGAGGAAATCAACTCGACAAGCTAGCCGGGAAATGCAAATTCCTCAATCGACGGTGTGGGCAATGTTGCGAAAGCGATTGCTGTACAAATCATACAGGTTACAGCTTGTACAGGCTCTTGCCGAAAGAGATAAAGAACTGAGACGTGATTTCTGCGTGTTCGTTCTTGCCCAGAACGAGGTAGACGATGCCTTCATGTCTAAGCTGGTTTTTAACGATGAAGCGACATTCCATACAAATGGTAAGGTGAACCGGCACAACGTGCGGATATGGGGTCATGGGCCTTCACATGAAACCACCGAACATGAGCGCGCTTACTCGAAAGTGAACGTGTTTTGCGCTGTATACAAAGACACTGTTTTCGGCCCTTTCTTTTTTCACGAGCCCACTGTTACTGGAATACCTTATTTGGACATGCTTACAGAGGGGTTGCTTCCTCAGTTAGAAGAGGCGGTGGGGGACTTCATTTTCCAGCAGGATGGTGGGCCACCCCATTGGCACCTAGCTGTTCGCAGATACCTGAACGAGACGTTGCCGCAACGCTGGATTGGTTGAGGAGCAACTGGTGACCAGGCTCTTCATCGCCCCCAATAAGCCCGGAACTTACCCCAAGTGATTTTTTTATATGGGGGTGCATAAAGGATCAAGTGTTTCGTCCACCATTGCCGATTAACATAGACGACCTCAAAACGAGAATTACGGACGCCATCCAAACTGTAACACCTTACATGCTGACAAGAGCGTGGAACGAGTTTGATTATCGCGTAGATGTCGTTCGGGCCGCTCGTGGTGGTCACATTGAACATTTATGAATGTATGGTAAACAAATTTCACGGTTCCGCGTTTCATTTGATTGGTCAATCATGGCTGTAGTTTGTTTGGTTTTGATATTATATACCTTCAAAGTTGGGGTATTCTTTTATACTCGCTCTGTATTACACCGCGCCGAAGGAAAACAGGTGGATTGAGGAGGGCAGGAAGCTGTGGGCGGAGTCCCGTGGAACGCAGGACGAGGCAGCACGATCGGGATGTGCCGCGCAGGCACAATGTGAGGCCGTCGCGTCCTTGGGGCGGCAAGGCGCATGCAACAATGCACAAAACAATGACCTTGGCTGGCCGGCGCGGCGGCAGCGACTCGCAGACACGTCTGGTTGCCCGTGGCTGCACCACGCGCGAGTCGCCCACGCCAATATCCTTCCAATCACTCCTTCATGCATTCTCACGTGGTACTGAAACCTTAAGATGAGTATGTACTGAAACATCTTCTGGGAAATAGTAGTTTGCGGGAATAAGCTTATCTCGGTAAATAAATGTTATGCAAATACGTTTTTTTGTCAGAAAAGATAAAAACAATTATATATGCCCCTATTTTTTTTTTACTTTTGTCATATTAAGTGTATTCACGGAGAAAAAAAATCGTGAAACGTACGACCATGCGGAGTAGTTTAATCTGTGGACTGTCATAGCGTGTATTAAGTCCTATTGTTACAGATCTACTTTGCATAGTACGTCACGACGGAAACACTGCACGGTTTGCGCGTAGGGGCGATGAGGCGCTAGGGATGCGTGTCAGTGTCGCCCGTAACGCTCCCACGCCCTTGGCATTGAACGCGCCGCTGCACACTCCTCTCAAGGCAGTCGCTTAGTGAGGAGGTATGTTTGTGTGAATGAGGCAAAAATCGACGAAGCGCCACGGAAGACGCCGACCAGCGTATGTAAAGCGTCTTTCCGCCGGCGATTCGCCTGGACGTGACTTTAATCGGTGACCCGATGATTTTATTGGACGCTACTCTATAACAATGCACAATGCATGTCTCTATCGCAGTTTTGCATGTATCCGGTGCATATATGTTGACGTATAGATGTCTGAAAAAGCCGTTACTATCTATGTCGGAGGGCATTAAAATAATGCTTCCAGCCTGGCATTGAAAGTACAATTCCGCCATAGTATGGAATATACTTTCGTATCGTAGGTAAAATAATTGGAGAAACATTTAATAGTTTCATCAAAATACGCATTTTTCAAACAAGCTGCACATTTCAAGTATCAGGTAGACGACCGTCTAAAGAGAATCCATCACAGTTGCCAAATGTGACACATTTAGAAGTTGCGAAGTGGCGTGCATAATACTTCATGCAGGGAAATTACCTAGAAGCCAATCACTAGAATATGTTTCAATCAAAGATTATTATGAAAAGTATAATTCCTTTTGTATGTTTAGATGGTTTTTAATAGTAATCGATGTACGTGATTTTTTTGGGCACAATATGCAATTATATATATATATATAATACACACATACATATACACACACGTATTCCGGTTCAATATTTATCGAATCTGGTTTATTAGAGCGTTGTTACATTCTTAATAAAAAGTAATTTTTGATTTATCCCCCTCGGTTGCCGCTGAAAATTTTGAAATAAAGCACTATTAAGAAGGCATTGCACACCTTACAGGGGAGTAACGGAAAGTGTGTAAAACGCAGGAGCAACATAATGCAAGCCAGAGAAGTTGCTATCCTTGAATGTTAAAACCTCAGAACATGCCAAACAATTCACAGTCCGCCGCCGACCACAAATAGCAATTTTCTGTGCGTGATGAATCCTAGCAAGGACTATGAAAAGGTCTCGCAGTGCAGAAAAAAAAATAAATAAAAAAATAAAATAAAAAAACAATAATAAAAAAACAGAATTTGAACTAGTTAATATATTTGGAAGCGGTTTCTTTTTTAAACTATATTTTGATTAAGAAAATCTTCATATACAGCAATAGTTTACTGTGAAAACGCTCTCTTTGCTACAGTTTGTTGTCACATAGAAAAAAGTTGCTTAAATACGAACCACTGAAAAATAGGCTTGCTACGAACATAATTTTTGTTTGATCTATGTAATGACTATGATAACCTTACATTGTCGTTACACTACATCACCAGACGTATTTTTGGTGATGTCAGTTACACCGTAAAGAAATATTTTTCTCTAGAAAACAACCGTGATTAGTAAATAAGAGAAAAGTAACAAATCTATCAAAACTATATTCTCTAAAATNTTTTTCTCTAGAAAACAACCGTGATTAGTAAATAAGAGAAAAGTAACAAATCTATCAAAACTATATTCTCTAAAATTAAAAATAACTAGAACGGCTTCGAGACTTGCACCCGCAACCCTCGTGTTATTGTCCCAGTGCCCTTTAACAAACGACTACTTAATCATATTACAGTTAGACTACTTTTGCTAGTTAAGTCATGTAGTAACATGGGCCAGAATATAATGTCACCTCTGGGGAAAAAATTGAGGTTAGTGATTTGACACTTAACAANTCATGTAGTAACATGGGCCAGAATATAATGTCACCTCTGGGGAAAAAATTGAGGTTAGTGATTTGACACTTAACAAAGACATTAAATATCTTCAGGAGGCCTGCATATTTGCTCAGTTGCAGTTTCGTAACTGCTGAGTATATTGGTTTGTGAATATTTGCTTCGGGACAACAGTTGCGTACTGAAAACTNAGTTGCAGTTTCGTAACTGCTGAGTATATTGGTTTGTGAATATTTGCTTCGGGACAACAGTTGCGTACTGAAAACTACAATTTAGTTTGAAGCGCTGCGTAGTCCGCTTCCTGCTGTAGCAGCTATGCATTGCAGACCAGAATCTGTACATATAAGAGAAAAGAATATGACTCTCTCTCCTACACTTACGACCTTGCGACACGATCTGTCATCATCCTTATCAACATCATAGTTCACAATTAAAACAGCACGAAGCACTTCACGTGGATAATAAGAGCTTCTGGTGCGATATTGTCTTCGTGGCATGTTGAACGTTATCCACAAGGAAGCTCTCACTGGTCTCTACGCCAAACCTAAGGTTCGTTGCAGGGCGATAAGTTGTATGTATACCTACCTCTGTTCTGAGCGTAATCACAACAGAAGGTCTNACCTAAGGTTCGTTGCAGGGCGATAAGTTGTATGTATACCTACCTCTGTTCTGAGCGTAATCACAACAGAAGGTCTGAATATCCACGTAAAGTGCATCTTAATATTCTAAGTGTGAACTACGATGTTGATAAAGATGATGATATACGGTGTCGCAAGGTCGTCAGTGTAGAAGAGAGTTATATTATTTTGTCTTATANGATGTTGATAAAGATGATGATATACGGTGTCGCAAGGTCGTCAGTGTAGAAGAGAGTTATATTATTTTGTCTTATATGCACAGATTCGGTCTGCAGGTTATAACAGCTGAAGCAGGAAGCGAACTTTTGGAGTTCTGCTTTTTTTCCGTAAGCGTCATAATGCGTTTACGAGTTTGCCCGAAATGGATCCACGTGATATAATTTGTTGGAAGACAGTTCCAGTACTACATGAAGGCGTTGTTAATCACACTGTTGTAATTAGCATTCATTCATCGCCTGTTCTGTTTTCCCGTAAGAAGATTAATTTCGACCTTGGAGATGAAATATGGATTTATGGGAAAGAACAATCAAAATAAAACTTTTTTGGATTAAGTGCATAAAATGTGCTTGCAAACGAGATATATACGTCATTACGTCAGAGTAGATTTTTTTGTACATAGCACGCGGAATAAGTACATCATTTTAATAAATACCTTCTCATTCGTTACATTTTTTATATGTTATTGAAATATGAATGGCTGGCTCAGTAGGCAGTCGATACGTTCACACCAGATTCGGCCATAAATAATCGTATCGCGCCGACAAATATAGTCGCCTGGGCTGTCAAAATGCTTGTTTGAACAGCACCAAATAAACGCATGTTGGTGTTAAGCAAATACAGGGTGGATAGATAATACACGCGACTATTGAAACTGGTGTTAATAGAGTGACCCAATGACGGAACAAAAAGATGTTAGGGAAAAATGCGACATTTTCAATATATTTCCTGATGCGTAAAATTGTCTACGTTACAACTCATTTTAGAGGCTGTGACAAACAACAGCGTGTCTTGACGAACCCACAAGCGGCAGCAGGCTGATCTCATTGTTAATATGTAGTAANGGCTGTGACAAACAACAGCGTGTCTTGACGAACCCACAAGCGGCAGCAGGCTGATCTCATTGTTAATATGTAGTAATATACGACATGAAAATATAACACTTGGATAAAACAACAATTTTGTGTCAAACTGATTTACAGGCTACATAATCCCCTCCATACGATTTCGATATACTGCACTCGATATACTGTCAACTGGAAATATCTCCCTCGACTAGAAAACCTATTTTTTAATGCTAGCCAAAATAGTTAGTTTGAGAGTTTAGGATGGCTCTTAACAACGAGGACTTGAGATCTGATGAGGGTGAAATGAGGTTAGAATGGAGCATCACCGGAATGCAATGGCTGGGGAAACGGGAGATCCCCAAGAAAACCCGCCGACCAGCGGCATCGTCCAGCACGATTCCCACTTGCAAAAATCACGGAGTGGCCCGGTCGGGGATTGAACCCGGTTCGCCTTGGTGGGAGGCGAGCAGTCTATCTATTCAGTCACCACGGCCCCAGTTAATTCGACTGAGTTATTTTGCTGTCGCAAAAAACTCTGTATTCAGGCAAACTGTCCGGTTGGAATAACTGTTTACTAAAACACCCAAAACTTTGACTGTAACAGATATAATTTTACTACAGGGGTTCCGTGTTCGAAGGAAATCCTAGAATGAGAATAAATAATCATAACATTTTCAAACATCGTTGTGATGGGGAAAAACTCACGCATGGTGGTGATCTCGTTACTATTTTTACTTTAGTTTTCGCTGTCGAATATCGCTACTGACAATGCAATTCCGATATCGCTAACGATAAAGCGCATACAATCACAACACAATTGTAAATTACCTCCACAATGTAAGAGCTATGTTTTGGCTTATGGCTCGTGAAACGATAACATTTAATATTTATTTCACGTAGAAACTTAATATTATTCATTACTTCTTGAACCTAGCGAAATAGTAACGTAGATGGAGTCAGTTTTGTTTTAGCTNTTCAAGTGCCAACATTCCCTCAGAGCAATCAACGTAACCTCGAAGTGAATTCACAAGCCGATCCACACACCCTCTCATTAAGAGGGCCCCGAAGGTAAAACACGTTTAATACCAGATGGGAACCATTAAAACCCGTCTCATTCATGCTGAATCTTCCTCAGGTATAATTTTATTATTTATACGAATTTGAAATAACAGCCCATATTTTCTAATTTTAATGGTTTATCTTAATATCAAAACTTAAAAAAAATTAACAGACACAGTCGCTCAGTGGTCAGTTACACTCACAGAAAATTTAATTAAGCTAAAGTTCCAAATCCATTCCCCCCCACCTTTTTTTTTCTCGTAAGAGACATAACGTTTAAACTGAATGTTGATACAGTCAAGACTTTTAAAGGTTACCTGAAATTCCCGACTGTACGACCACTATGGTAATAACATGCAATGCCCGCTTCGAAGAGAAACTAATCTCAGGAATATGTGCAAATGAAAAAAAAAAAACCAACTTAAACAAAGTATTACAAAGATTGCAGAGATTTCTGATNCCAACTTAAACAAAGTATCACAAAGATTGCAGAGATTTCTGATGATTAATTAAGGCTGCCTGTTTTTCGCGAATGTGTTGTTCCGCGCTCACTACTTTGTTCGGCGCGAGCGAGTGGAAGTGAAAGACAGAGCAGTTATATGACAGCGGCGGCAAGTCAAAGGAATGTTTTGAATGACAGGCAAGCGACAAACCAGGAACGTCGTATCTGTTTAAAAAAAATGAGCGGATACGATAATACTTTTTGCGGCACGCGTTGCATTGAGTTTCTGCATTTATCTGAAGAATTTTCTAGTGGTTTACCGCCCTAGTTTCTCTCAACATGACTCGGGATGCGTAGAACTTTCCAGGTCAAGGCTAGCAGAGTATACATTGTGCGACGGACCTCCGGCCCAGGATTTGTTGAATGGGTGAAGTGGCCGGAGTTTCAGCGACGGGCGAGAAGAGAAACGCGCGGCGAGAGAAGTGACCAGCGGGAGGAAAATCTGCGACTGCGAACATCAGAGCAGTGAAGAGTGCGACTGGCAGGCTGGACTATTGGACTGGATGCGTGGGTGAAAGATATTACAAATGATGGCAACAGACAGACTGAACAAGTTTTAATGATGAGTAAGAGCTAATTGACAATAACCAAATGAAGACATAAAGAAGGACGTTAATTTGAGTATAAATAGACATTAAATATTGCACTCACTGTGAAATAAAAATAGTAATAGTGGAGACAGTTAATTTTAAAATAATACCTGTGTGAATAAATTAAAAACCAAGTTCAGTTCTTTTATTTTTATTAAGACTCCCATCCCTCACGAACTCAGATACGCCCCTCTGGCGTCCATTTAACAATATTTACCTGTAAGCTGGACTTAAATATCGTACATGCTGGCGCATATCCAGGAATTTTGTTTGGGTAGGGTCAGCATGGACGTAGCCATGATGTAATGGGAAAAGCGAAATTGGTTGGGTGAAGAGGGGTCCTCTGCAACAGAGAGGAATACAACAATTTTAAATCAAAGAAACTTGCTGTATATTTTATAATATAAATTTTAGTGTTTCTTGCTTGAAAATGAACCTAACTAATAAAACCATAAGCATTTAAATGTAAAAAAAAAAATATTAGGATGTGCTCTACTGTTGATCGCCTTTACAACTATACCAATTCATGAAGAAATCGACAGCTGTTGGCTCACAATTTTATGTCTCGCAACTTTCTATTTTTGAATGTTACTTTTCCTTACATTTTGCCTTGGGGAGGGGCCCGGACCCCCCTGAGCTGCTCCCCTGGATATGTGCATGCCTATGCTCACACCTGCAAATTTCCTTTCGTTAATAACCACGTGTGTTTGCGAGAAGACTGGACAATCAGAACTATGCTACTCCGATACTGAGTGTCCGTGATTCGCGAGCGGACACCTGAGACGCGTAACAATTACGATCATCCAATCACGTACCTGGATAAGAACGAAAGTTGTTTTCGGAGTACAACTTGTCGTGAAATCTTTTCGCGGGAAATAAGCAACCTTACTGATTACCAGAGCTACATGAATTTTTCAAATTCATCTGGCAAAAGCCTGAACTTCCAAGTCCTTTACAAACTCTGACTTGGAGCGTTTATTCATTGGCTGCTGGCGTGGTGCGAGACTATTTTTATTCAAATTGATTGTACGCGATACGCTCACCATAATTTTTTCCTGATTATCACTGGCTAAAGAGTTGAACAGGGCGTGTCAATTCACTGAGGTACAATCATAAAGGGAATACTGCAGTACAAGTGCTTGAACTCTAACCTACCACGGAAAGAACTTGGAAATTCTCGTACTTCTACTAATGACTTAACTTTTCTGAAACCCTACTAAGGTTCAGGATATTCCTCCGCCTCGTGCAAACAAAGCTTAACTTCGTCTAGACAATTACACACAATAGACAACGCACCGCATTCGTGCGCACTCAGTTTAATGATATTTTGTAGGAGAACTATTTCTTACTAGGTATTTCGATCACGCATATTTTTCCTTTTGTTTTATTTATATAAATTATAAATTAAATGTTATAATTTATCAATAAAAATATAAATAAAAGTTGAATTTATAAAAGCATAAAACGCACCAATACAACTTTTTTTATTCACATTATTTTGAAATTAAATATTATAATATGTAGATAAAATATAAGTAAAAGTTCAGTTTAACAAAAATAAGGTAATAACACATGTTTAAAACGCTTGTGATACATGACATATTTAAGAAGCAACCAAACAAGTCATACATGCGTGTTTTTTTTTTTTTTTAGGTTTGATTCACACAAGTATGAAGAAACCACGAATAGACTATATCTACCGCAACGTATGATAACGCGTTCGACGGCTCCATCTTCGCTGCCTAGATACGCAACGGGAGAGCGCCACGAAGACGAGTCCAGCCAGGCCAGCCCACCTCGCCTTCTTATGCTAATTAAAGGCTGTCCGATCCCGAGACAACTTTCCTCGACCAGGAATCGAGACCGGCCTACCCTCACGGCGATCACGCCGTCGAGGTAGAGACCACGTGAGATCCGCGTAGTAGCCTCTACCAGCGTTCCAACGTTGAACCGCTTTTCTTTAGCTAGTGCTATCAAAAACAACGTGGGCATGATCTGAGGTTAGAACATTGTTTATGTACGAGCAAGTATACCCGCGAAGACATGGTGGGTTTTCAAACGCGTGTGTAAATCAACTGTAATCTGTAAACACCCTCACAACGACGTGCCAGATGAAAGACCATCCTTACGAGTTTCATAAGGGCTTAGGCCAGTTCGAAGTGGCTTCCATTCGGTGTCCTACACAGATCAAGCCGATACTCCAGTTCTCAAGACGAGGAACATCCGGTGTAACAGACTGAACCGCTTATCTGATTCTTTCTTTCAAGTGTGCAATGTCGTTGACTCGAACACTGTACACACATTGCTTGATGTTCCCCCAAATGAAAATATCTAGTGGAGTGAGGTCCGGCGATCGTGGAGGCCACGTCAACCAATCATCCCTACCTATCCACTACTGTGGAAATGTTAAATCCAGAAACTCTCGAACAATGTTCATGTCAGTGTCGAGGAGCGCCATATTGTTTCCAGTTTTCATTATGTTGGCTCTTCGTTGAAAACGCGATGATATTCACGACGAACAGCGACACAGATTCAAGTTTCGCGAGCCAAAGGACGCACTAAACCTTCTTCTGCAACATCTACAGCTTGCTTGATTGAATAGCGCAGCATCGCATAACGTGACGACACAGTCACGTGACTACCTGCGCGCGCATCACGAGTCTAATTCTAGACACACTACACTCTTCGCGATGCTCCTCAGTGCGGTGTATGTACCATGGCCTTTTGTTGTTTTTTTTATGGATACTGTGGGAATCGGAAACCCCATCATAACTTTACGGACACACTGCACTCTAATCTAGTTTGAAAGAAATGTGAATATATTAAAGTTAGTCATAGCATTTCATTCATATAAATTCTGTTCGCGGTAAAGTGAGCACTTTTGAAATAAACCTTAAAAAAAAAGTCTCTGTCTCTACCTGCATATATTTTAACTGGCACAATGTCTGGTATGCGCCCAGTAAAGTTGGTAACGACGGAGGGAAAGTAGTTCCATGTCTTCACGTTTTATAGAAAGGTGTTCGATAAACATTTCTTGATACTAACACTATTTCATTTGTTTTCCGTTTTTTCTAATACTTTTAAGGGCAAATATTAGCAAATTTTTAAAACATCTACGTTTCAAATAATTTCGTAGTTTTACGTGACCAACGCATGAATGAAGTGATCAGGCCTATGGCAATGTTAAATTTACACTATAAAAAAAATTCTGGTAAACTTTTTAAACCGAATTGGAAGTTTTTAACCCATATATCGTATAGAACTAATACCACACATATGGCTACAAATATTGAATGTTTAGCGTTGCTTCTTTATAGAGTTGGGGAGTTTCCTACGCATTTGACTGTTTCCTGAGCAAATGTAGGAATGCTGGCATGAATGTACGGGAAATAACTTAACCATTCGCGCTTTCCCACTCTACGTATACACTCGTATAGTAAATTTGCGAATAATTTCTTAGAGTGTACATATGGCGGAAGTATACCGAGAAGNAAGTTTCCTTCGCATTTGACTGTTTCCTGAGCAAATGTAGGAATGCTGGCATGAATGTACGGGAAATAACTTAACTCTACGTATACACTCGTATAGTAAATTTGCGAATAATTTCTTAGAGTGTACATATGGCGGAAGTATACCGAGAAGCAGATTGTAAGCAGGTGTTTCAAAAGTGCTCCATTTACCGTGAAAATCCTATAGGGCGAGTCTGTTGAACATTTGAATGTACACGAACGCGTTTCTCTCTTGTTGATCATGTGACTTCCGACAGTTGGGTGATTTAATGTTACGGACATGCGCAGAAGACGAAAAATCTGTCTACCTCGTCTTCCGTCTATGGTGTCGCCCCCTAATGGTGCAGCCCGGGCAGCCACCGGATTGGCCGCATCTACTCAATGGCATTCCTTGCGACGGCCAGCACTTTTGCAGAGCCTCGCCCCGGATTCCTTGGCTTTGCCTCTACAAAGGCATCGCAGTGGAAGGCGCGCTCTTTGCTATCCAGTACATACCTTGAAAAATGTAAGTGGAACACTACGGTCGCCAAGCAAAATATTTACGTGACAATTATATGGGAAACCAGCGTTAATGCTCAACGGCCTTTACTCACTTTTTAAGTACTATCGTTTCAAAAAAAACTTACAGTACGTGACATTTCTTAAGAAATATTGGCACATTTAGAAATATTGCCAATTTTTTTCCGTTTAACATAAATTTTTTTGCTAAAATGTAACGTTAAAGTTTATATTTTTAAAAAAGGGATGAATGGATAAAATTTGTTAAAAATTTCTTAACGTGGCAGTAACTATTTTCTAGGAAACTTGCTTGAATTTTTTTTGTTTGAAAGCTATCTTTAAAATTAATACGATGAGAAGGATTTTCTCAACATTGATACTCTTTTGAAACACCGTGGCTGTAGAAGCGCTACGGCGTGTACTCAATTTGAGTAAAGTAAACATTCACGAACTTTGTATGGCGAACATATTTCATTATATGTAAAGTAAAATNCTTAACGTGGCAGTAACTATTTTCTAGGAAACTTGCTTGAATTTTTTTTGTTTGAAAGCTATCTTTAAAATTAATGCGCTGAGAAGGATTTTCTCAACATTGATACTCTTTTGAAACACCGTGGCTGTAGAAGCGCTACGGTGTGTACTCAATTTGAGTAAAGTAAACATTCACGAACTTTGTATGGCGAACATATTTCATTATATGTAAAGTAAAATTACTTCGCTCTGCAATAAAATTTACTTACGCAAGTGCTAAACATCACTCATCTGCGTAGTACAATTACAGTACGACGTGCGCACAGCTTTCCTGAGATTATCTTGAGCGTTGGCTCAACAGCTCTACGGGAGGTCATAAACGAAATATAATAGCATGCTGGAAAGCTTGTGGGATTATCTTTCATTAAGGCTGACTTAATAATGGAAGCAAGGAAGACAAATACACAGGGAAATACAATAACGAAACGGAATGTCAAATTACGTATGGATGCGAATATATAAGGGCAATTACGCATTATATCTAGTTATCACAATAGCTCAAAGGTAATGTTTCCGCTTACCATCACCCGAAGTCTCATATTTGGTGGATAGGTACTTATTGCAAAGCACTAGTAAACACTACAAAATAAATTATACAGAAAAACTCTATTAGAAATGACTAGAACTTAAAAAGTTCGCAGAAGTGTTACCATTGTATAAATAATACGTAATTTAATAATTTTTTCAATACTCTCGAACGTTGTCTTTAAAATTTATCAGACTTTTAACTTAGGTTATAGTTGAAGCACAGAGTAAGAAATAGAATACAGAGGTGAAATAGCAGCTTATTCCGTGAAATCTGGGCGCACGCGCCACCAAAATGGCGCCACTAGCCAGCTACATGTCGGAACCCCGTTCGCCAATCAGCGTCCGGTAACTTACTTGCCAGTCTGCAGCCCAGCCAATAGAGTACACTTCGCAGCACGCGATGGCCAATCATGCACAAAGGCCCGATCCCAGACCCTCGCACAACCAATGATAAAATAAGTATGCCCATATAGAAATAACTGCCACGCCATTTCGTCTCTTGAGTATTTATTTAATATGTGGTTCAAGCTAATAGCAACAAGAAACTGCTAGAAAAAAAAAATGTGGCCATGTACTGATTTTGGCACTTGCAGAATATCAGAGGAACACAGGTTTATTTTTCGTATTTTTTTTTGGTTAGGGCTACTGTCACTCACTTGCTGTAGTCTCTCAGTCACTTATGATTAGAGACCTGAAAAATTCGCCGATTCATTTTGGGACAAGGTAAAATTCAAAACACGTGTGTTTATACAACTTCAGCCATTGGACCACACGATGTTTGACACCTCCTAGAGAACGCTGGCCCAATCGCCACCTTCCACTGTGACAGCAGACATCCAATGTGCAGTTGACATCGGCATATTTGTACATAAGTGTGAAGAATTCAGCCTGCAGGTCGTTGAACTCGAGAATTTTTCATATGTCTACTAATGATACTTGACAGATAAATCACAATCAAAAGTGAACATCTCGCATGAAGCCGCTGTAGTGTAGTGGCTTGCACACTGGCCTACGACTGCACGGGTAGTCGGTTTGTGTCTGACGCCACGCAAAGACAAGATTTTAAGATTGCAAATTTAAGTTCTTTTTTTTTAGGGCGATTGTTTGCACAAAGCGTTTGATTTATACTTCTCATCACATTTTCTGAAATTTTCGACTGTTATTTTTCCCACTCATTAGTGGAATAATTTGTGAAGTGTACCTCAAATGTCTTTACACGGTGTATCGCTATTCGAACAGTTAAAATTTAAAGAACAGCTACAATTAAAATATGGGTTAAGAGTAGTTACGCAAAATTACCACGCAAATATTTCCATTACATTTATTATAGCATGGAGACTTATTTTGAGCTGCATCCTAATGTAATGTGTTCAATCGATAGATTTGTACGAAAAAAAAAAAAAAAAGTCATATAGCTACGGTTACTAGTTTTATTAAAGTAATACCCCACAAGAATTTGCATACTTTTTTCCATAATATTAATTTATGTCATAACTAAACAATAAGTAATATGTTAAAATTTACATAATAATTTTCGACTCTTGAATACTCTTAATACAATGTAAATATACTGCTGTGGGATCTATACCTGAACATAAATATAACGTAAAGTTAACGCAACGAGCTCGATGTCAACTTCAATGTGAACCGGCTTCACGTGAAGGGATCCGCCAAGGCAGTTTCCGTTTCTGTATAGAACTTACTCTGTGGCACAGAAGGGAGGTCGGTAAACGGGACGCGCCATGACTCGAATCCATGACCGGGCGCCAACCGGAGGGAAGATGCTGCTTCAAGACCGACGTGTCGCAGACTGCGCCAAACTTCTGGTTCGGAGACCTGTTCACGCTTCTAGCCGACGGGCCGCGGTTTATGCAGCGGATAGAGCGCTCGCCTTCCACCTAGACGAACCGGGTTCGATTTCCGGCGGGATCGCTTCCGGGATTTTCACACGTGGGAATCGTGCCGGACGATGCCGCTGGTCAGCGAGAGTTTTCTCGGGGATCTCCAGTTTCCCTAGTCCTTGCATTTCAGCGCTGCTCCATACTAACCTCACTTCACCGTCATCGGCTCTCAAGACCCCGTTGTTAAAAGCCACCAAAACCTCTTCACTCTCGTTCCACTCTCCACGCTTTTCGCCTTCTGATGTTGCCGCTAACTGATTTTCATTTGCTCCGTTGTGTTCTGGGAGCGGGGAATGATTTGCTGATCTCGAAAATTTGAAAAGTAAAAGACTTATGCTCATTTGTTCCACTGCGTTCTGCGAGCGGGGACTCATTAACTGATACCTTGAAACTTCGACAGGTATGGTCTATTCGCAGTATCTTCACACTTTTTAAATCAAATCTCTATCACCCTATAAATAACGTGTTTCGTTATTTCCTAAATATATAATGTATTACAACCGTTTTATGCTTCTGTTAACATGTAAGTATGTTAATTTTGGTTAAATTGGGCTTTTATTGATATTTTATCCATAAAAAAAATATTTCATTTTTATTTAACTAGAATGAAACTAGGGAGAAAATATGTGGGTTGGTAATTCTTACTAAGAAATAGTTCTCTTGCAAAATATTTTCGAATTGAGTGCGCACAAATACGGTACGTTGTACTTTCGGTGTAATTTTATAGACGTAGTTAATCTCTGTTTGCATGAGGCGGAGGAATATCATGAAAGTAGAACTTTAGCAGAGTTTCAGAAAAGTTAGACGTAAAAATGAATGCACTATTAGATAGACCCTTATTTTCTTAACAGACGTGCACATTTCTGGGGTTGTTTGTTACTGCTTCACTAGTGATTGTTACGGTATGAAGTTTGTTTTTTTCCTTTATCCTCCTCAGCTGTTCATTACGTTGTAAAATGAATAGTGCTCCAAAAAATTGAAATTCTACTTCAATCCACATTCACTGCCGTAAAATATTACCACTGATCTATATGTGATATAATGCTTCGCTCCAAATAATCTCATAACACAATACTAGACAATTTTTATATTTTGCTTTTCACTTTTAAAAGGCCACTAAAATATATATATATAATATCACAAAAACATGAAACATCCGCAAAAAACTCAACATATTTTATGACATGCATAACCTGTAAATTTACTCTGAACGTTGACGAAAGTTATATCAAGTTAAATAGTTTATTAATTAAAATTTACGCCACACTCATGAGAAAACAAATATTTTTGACGTCTTTGAACATTGCTAGTAGTATTAAATTTTCATACCATCCTAATAATAAATTCGATTGAATTCTGACACTGTTTCTAAAGTTACAACATTCACTTTCATTCTTTTAAAATATTACGCTTCCCAAATTATTAATAACTGAAGTTACTCTGTTTGCACTAGTGGAATGTAACTCGTTCTTCTGTCTCCAAACGAGGAACACGAAGAAGTTTTGGTTAAATTAAAATAAACTTCCGTTGTGTTTCGCGAATTATCACGTACCGCAACAAGACCTGTTACAAACCTTGAGACACAGAAATACCGTGTTTGGAGGCACTTTGAAATACGCTTTTCTGCAGCGTCTGTTTAGTAAAAATTTTAATTAATTTCTAGTAAGCGATATCTATGTGCTATCTCAATTATATTGCTACGTCACTTGTGTGATTTTAAGTTCGTAACAATCAACAACAAACTTTTTAGCAGTTGCCTCTGATACAAAGATAATGTCACAGAGTAGATAGGGGTCACAGTGGATGAGCGGTTAGACTGCTTGCCTCCCACCAAGGCGAACCGGGTTCAATCTCCGACCAGTTCACTCCGGATTATCGCAAGTGGGAATCGTGCCGGACGATGCCGCTGGTCGGCGAGTTATCTAGGGGATCTCCCGTTTCGTTACGGCGCTGCTCCATACTCACCTCACTACACCCTCATCGGGTCTCAAGACCTCGATGTTAAGAGCCGCCCAAATCTCTTCACTCACTTCACTCTTCACAGAGAAGATAAGTACACAGAGACAAAATGGCGTGGCGGTTCCTTTGATGTAGGCGTACTGGTTTTTCACGGTAAAGTGAGCATTTTTGAAGCCATTGTTACTTTTTCCTTTCAGCCATTACTTATCCTTTACCAACATTTCTAAATAAATATTGACATGTAAGTCATAAGCACAGTGTGCATATTCCACCACAACCAGAAGTTAACTTCTAAGGCTAAAATAACATATATTTACTGACTATAATTCCAAATGAGAGGGCTTTCAAAAGTGCTCACTTTACAGTGAATAGCCTATACCTATTGTCAGGCTACCCAAGGCTCTCTGTGTAATTGGGTAAGTAGTGTGGAATGGAGGCTTCTAAGACAGCGTCATGGCAGGGATTCGGGATTCGACCTTGGGAAGCTTGGTAACGTGCGGGGCCCAGCAGCAGCGGCACACGAACCTGTTCGCGCCCGCGTCCAAGAGCGAAGCATTCGAAGACAGCATGCTTGCAGGGATGCGGGATTAGCCACACACACACACTGTACATCGTCCAGGACAAAACATAACTCTCAGAAAAT
>NQII01011019.1:9302-28724 GCA_002778355.1 Clitarchus hookeri
AAAATTATGATAAAAAATAGCAAAAATCTTTTTAAAAATTATAAAATTAAACATATCACGCTACCCCTACTTCACCCCTCCTTGGAAACTCTTCCAAACATAAAGAAAAATCGAAAACATCGAAAAATATTCTAACAAATGTAGAAACATATAATGTAACATCACACTCATTCCACCACTCTCGCCACGACCCCTTCCCCTCCCCACTCTCAAATAATAAAAAATTGAGAAAAACCGAAAAAACTTAACCAATTAAAAAAAGTCGAGAAACATACATTAACCACACACTAATACCACCACCCTCACCTCACACCCAACCTATCCCTTCCCCGCCTCAAAATAAAAATAGCAAAAATAGCAAAATAATTTAAAAATATTCTACAAAATCAAGAAACATATAAAGTAAAACTCACACACATCCCATTACACTCACCTCATCACCTCTCCAACTCCCACCACCACCACCCAATCATAAAAATGTCTAGAAAAATTGCAAAAACTGAAATAAACTAATAAAATTTTGGAACATATTACATTACTAACTTCGACACCCATGTTGGATACCGATGACTTTTACATTTAGTAATACCAATGACCTTAAAAATAAATAATTTAAAAAAAAAATTTTAAATTCGAAAAATGATTTAAAAATTTACAAACATAATACATTGCTGATTCCAAAACCCATGTTGGATGCCGATGGCCTTGACATTAAGCACAATAACCTTGAAAACAAATAATTTAAGCAAAAATTAATATTCGGAAAACTTAATAAAATCAACGAACATATTATGTTACTGACTCCGACCGCCATGTTGAATATTCGCGACTTTAACCTTAATCCCATTGAGCTTAAACTCTAAAATTTTAGAAAAAATTGTATAAAATGGAAGAAACATTACAAAAAATAGACAAACATAACAGACTCCGACCACCATGTTGTATGTTGGCAAGCACAAAGTTCACCAAAATAATTTCGAACGCGGAAATTTAAGAAAAAATCGCGAAAAATTACAAAAACCTAAAAAACCATAGAGCCAAAATGTACATGTCTATGACATAAAACCAAGTTGAATGTGCGTGACCCTAAAAGTGCGATTTTCGTAAAGATGGCAGAGCTCAGCCGATCCCTGGAACGACTATTAGCAGACATCTGAACCCCCACCTATATATTTCATTGACTATAGAGCCGATCAATCTTACGACCCCCAAAGCGAATTATTGACTTTATGTAGTACATATACCTCCTTCATCCTTACCAGTCAACCGACAAAACACCTCTCGTTGCTCCACTTCCTTGCCATTTACTTACCATAGCTCAGTCACCATCTATATTTATGGATGTCGTCATCAAATCAACTGCCCCCCCCCAAAAAAAATCCCTAAAAAAACTCGCAATAACTCGTTCTAATTCCATCCCCTCTCGCCATCTACCAACCACACGATTCTCCATCCCTCTCCCTTTCTCTAAAGGAAACCATAACCAGTTCCTGAAGAGATGTAACTCTACCCAAGACTGGATCTTGCCAAGACCAATTCCTGCCAAAATGGCTAGAACAGTGATCAAGACAAACCCTACCACACCACCCAGCGATACCAACGGTTGTTAACAACCAATCTCTCGGATTTAAAAAAAAGTACTAATACGAATGACCACGCCAACTATCCAGTTGTGAAACATTGATCAAAAATATTTGTGAGTTCATTCTTTCGCCTTATAAAACTAAGCCGATTTTTTTATCGACCCGAGTAAGGCATAATACTTCAGATTCTTCCATGCCCACTCGTCCTGCACACACTTGCATAAATTATATCTAAAACAGAATCTCGCAATCGATTGCACACACCAGTGAATTAATTAGTCTTTCAGAGAAGCAGAACGGTCCAAATAATAAATTGAACTCACATTATTATGTATACACAAATTTAATTAATTTACTTATAATATATATTCTATCTTCCTAATTATTTTATACATTCGATCTTTACATATCTCAGATGTTAACAGATCATGGATAGTAATTGTCAATCTCATCTGATATAATGACGATCCGATCCTTTAGTTCATTTAATAGAGAAGATATTTCGCTTATTTGCGAGAAGTCTCCATCTTGTTGCAAAGCGATCAAATGTCTGAGTCTATCAACAAGTTCATTCGGGTCTTTGGAAAACATGTAGTCAGTATTCTAAGCGTCTTCTGCCAGCCATCTCCATTTCGCTCGTTGCAGCAAATGAACGAGCGTTCTTGACGCCTTTCGTCTTATTAACACCTCTTGTCAATGGAAATTCGATGGTGAAATGTGTGAGAACATCCAGAAAATCAGTTTCACTATATCCTTCTAATCAGATACTTAATCAATACTGTCTTCATAGTCATTGTAATTAGTGCTCTCTACATGATCGTCTTCAACTACTGTTTCATCCTCAATAACAAGTTTACTTTTCTTTGTAGGAGTCGCCTGGTAATCATCAGTATTTATAGCCATCGACAGTTTGTTTTGAAGTTCGTTGACTTCACGCGAAAGTCTTCAAAGTGTACATTCCACGTAAACCGATTTTACATCACTCATTCCATATTTAGCATTAACTGTCTAATCATTATTGCCTGACGAATCAGTACCCATCGATGCAACATGGAGTATTGACGACATCACTTGCTGGCTCCAAGTAGACCAACCCTTGCAGATCTCGATGTATTCCTTCAATGTATCGCCTTGCATAAACTGCTTGGTACCGATGTCGTAATGCTTCATCGCGCGAAAAGGACTCTTCGTACAGATGGTTCTCTCATGTCACCGAACATGGCAGCTTTTGCTGAAGATCTTTCCACAGAAGCAACCCTGTTTTCCATGTAATTTTCTAGCCGAGGGAAAATGTACATCCATAGAGGTAAGCTCTATGGTAGACTTCGTACAATCATTGGCTTGCATCATATTCATGAAAAAACTGACGTTCTTTCTACAGTAGCTACTCGTGTATCTACTTTGCCTAGTTTCTGCTCTTTATACCAAATTACTAACATCAGCGAGATTTAAGCATTTTTATGCATCCATTTAACTTGACATGTTATCTATTTACTTGATCACATCATCGTGCAGTTACGTTTTTAACAGTTTCTTCTAGAAATTTCTTTGCTCAGTTTGAACTCAGTTACAAAAATGGTTACCTGCTACTGTAAACCATTTCTTATTTTAAAAAAAAACATTTGCATGTAGACGTTATAAACCTATTGTATGATAAGTATGATCGTTCTTATCAATACAAATTTCACAACGAAATCTATGCAGTCATTAAATTCTCTTTGCAAATTCGAACCGCAGCAAACGTATTTCTACAACTCCTATTGGCACATTTTACAAATACGTTTAACTAACATGTTTGGTTACTGTAAACGATGATAACAATGTCAAGTCAAATCAATATTTGTTTTGGAGTGAACGAGCATTTTGGTTAACTGGATCAGTCTCATATGTTCATTGTTGCAGAATTAATGGCGGAAAATAAGTACTGGCATTTATTTGGTTGACTTAGTTCAAATTTGCAGATCAAGTGTTTGTTTATAATTTCCATGACTACTACGGAAATGACAGTCTATTTTATTGCATTCATTGATGTTTGCTAATGGTGTTAACATACCCAAGTAAACAAGGTCAACAGTGAACAAGGAAGTAAAACTGTAAAACATGAAAATATTTATCTGCGTACATTTTCTGTATTTCTTAAAAATATGTATTTAGGAATATTACAATCGTACTTATTTTCGTGGAGGTTGCTAAGGGTAGTAATTCTTTTTCATGATAACCACCATATATAATGTACGTTGAGCCATGTAAATCTTTAGTTGCATCAAATAAATCTTATAGGTTTGGAGTAACAAATTGAAAGTAACCAAATAATTCGCTTCTATCAACAAAATATTCAGTTCACCCTACACAATAAAAATAATTTGGCTGCGCCAAACGAACTTTGTTTAATTCAACGAAACCTCTTTATTAGTGCAGGTAGACGTATATGTTCTGCAGCAATAAACCTATTTCTCTTGTAAATTTACAAACGTCAAATTTTAATAAAAAGTCAAATATTCTGCATTCGCAAAGAAAATATTTACTCTTACAAAAAGCCCTTCGATTCTGTTCAGGAAAATATTAGCTCTTACAAAAAGCCCTTCGTTTCTGTTCAGGAAAATATTTACTCTTACGAACAGCCCTTCGGTTCTGTTCAGGAAATATTTACTCTTAAAAACAGCCCTTCGGTTCTGTTCAGGAAAATATTTACTCTTAAAAACAGCCCTTCGGTTCTGCTTAGGAAAATATTTACTCTTACGAACAGCCCTTCGGTTCTGTTCAGGAAAATATTTACTCTTAAAAACAGCCCTTCGGTTCTGTTCAGGAAAATATTTACTCTTACGAACATCTCTTCGGTTCTGTTCAGGAAAATATTTACTCTTACAAGCAGCCTTTCGTTTCTGTTCAGGAAAAAAGATTAGTTGATTAGTTTCGGGATGGTCACTGCTGAATTCCTTATACATCAGATTTTTCAGTGGCACGTTATGAAGGTAGACATGAAGAAAGGCCGAGGCGTTATTTTTCTGTGATAAAACCACTGAATATAATATTTAGGGTGAGCAGTAGGTGAAGAAATTCGTGGTCAGCTGAACAAAATTATTAGATCGCGAGTATAGAGGCGTTTGTCAGGAAGCAAGGTCCCAGCCCCTTCTGGTAGTGTGAATTAAGAGTTCACTGGAGTTTCGAATAACGTTCCGTCGTGGTCCGTCACTTTCTACACTCTCTCCCTACAACATTGCTTGCCAGTAACGTTTATGACCCTTCGAAAGACCACATTTTCTGCTTCCACTTTAGTCTCCCGTATCTAAGTTTCCTTCACGTTTCATAGGATTTATTGTATCCGACTGTTGAAACTGGGAAGCGAAAAGTGAATAATGCTCATGCGTTCATTTCAGTAGTTTTTCTTTTGATATCTGAATTTAACTGGCTTCCGTCTGATTAATAACACAACGTTGAGACAACGTAGGATTGAGTGTCATTTAAATGTATTGCCAATGATATTTCCCTCACGTTGGCCCAACCTTGGAGAAAACATCTTGCCAACGTTGGCCCAAACAAATATCACTGCTGGGGAGCATAAGGAAAAAAAATTCACTTTCATAGGGTCCTACCAGCAAAACAAACAATTTTCATAATATTCTGTATATAAGTACGTGTTTATCCGCTTCTAATAAAGTGTTTTAAATGTGAACTCTTTCCTTACAGACATACATACGTTTCTTAGATAAAGCCTGATAAGATGCTATACGCCATAATATCTTGAATGTGCAGTTTGTGGAACGTATTTCGCAGGAATGCACACACAAGAGCTCTTCAAATAGACTCTTAGCTTCAAGAATAAATAAGCCACGGGAGTTAATTTCAGACGAGTACTCTTGGCAAATAACGTAACAGTAGAACGAGCTCATAATTCCCTGCAGCGAAATTTCCTCGGTAAATAGCAGGATGTCTTAGTTATACGCGGGAACATTGCGTTTTCCTCTCTGTTACGCAAAAGCTTTAAGCTGCTTGCAAGCGCTGTCGACCTCTCGCTACTGGCTTATTCTTTCCAAAAAGGAAAAAGTCAAGTATTTGTGCTTTTCCCACGTGAATTACACTTAAAAAAAAAGTTTTGTTGAATGAAACATAATTTGTTGGCTGCCACCAAATCAATTGCGTGTATAGGATAATCTAATTTTTTTTTGCTGCAACTATATCATTTTTTTTTTATTTGGTTGACCAAACGTGAGTGATTTGGTGCATGGAACTACATATTTGTATGTCTGTACGTATATTGGTGTTCTAGTTATTATAAAAAAACAGTCAGTGCCAGAGGTGCGAATTTGTAACACGAATTTCACGCCTTAGCTACCTCGACTACGGCATGTATTGGTGCTGTTGGTATGTTATTTACTTTCTAGTGCATGACACTTACGTAAAATATGTTTCAATTATATACGTTTTTTACTCTTTTTTTTTGTTTTCTGTTGAAATTGTTTTATTGGGAGTTTTTGCGTAATAATTAAAAGTCAATAATTATACTGAGTATAACTTGTTTTATTTATTGTAAGATACACAAACTCTGGAGATGAAAATTCGAACGAACGCAATCAAATTCCGGTACTGGATAACGCTGATTTTGTTGCCGCTACAAATTCTCTCGATGCCAGACATATCAGATTGTCCCAGCTAACCAAACTCTTATTCACTCCAAACGAATCATTCATTTCAGATATTAATAACGTTTACGGGCAACCAAACTAATTTTTATGGGTACTTTAAATACAGGCCTCGACAAAAGTATCGCACCACTGAGTTATTCGGTTGCTCACAGCCCAAGAAAAAGTACGGGATGAAAATACACAATGTCTGTACAGAATGCGAAAGATGTCATTCCGATGCATTTTTATAATGCCCCTACTGTGCCAGAGAACATATTCCATGAACAACCAAATTCCAGGCGATGCAAAACTTTATTGAGGCGTATATTGGGTATACTGAATACATGTCGGTTATGTCGGAACCGTCGGATATATGTTCGGCTCAACAAATTATTTTTTTAACGCATTATTTGATAAACGGAATGAATCCAAGAACTAATTTGTTGACTCAAAGTAATATTTTTTGATGAAAGCAAATACTCTTCAAATTAATTTGTTTGGTATCTGAAGAAAAAAACCTTTTCCCTAGTGTTGTGCACCCATCTACAATTTACCGCGTCATTTGACGTGCTAGTATACGAATCCAAAATTATTGACGTCACTATGACGGATTAAATATCCGGGAATACAAGTGCAATGTCAGTATCAAATTATTATATAAAACCCATTTTCATGGTTATTAAAATATTATTATTTTTATTCTGTGGTTTTTTTTAATAATAGTTAGCTGTGCTTGTTTATTTGCCATATTTTCATTTATATTTACATCTTATTAAATAGATTTATAAAGTTCTTTGTGTGTTATTAATAGTGTTAAGTTGAATTCCATTACGAAATTTTATCCTAGTTTTTTGACGTCTGTCTTGTTTATTTATAACTAGCAAACGTGTATAATAGGAAAACCCGAAAAGTGGGTTTTTAACGACAAACGTCGACATTTCTCTATTATTCTTACCTTAAATATAAATTTTATAAACCGCAATCTTCCTCAATAAATTCTCAAAATGATGATGAAAACCGCATCAAAATCCATAAAGTAGTTTAGAAGTAATAAGCGAGTACACAGACAGACGCGGATAAGCGACTCTGTTTTTATTATTTAGAGATGTTTTGGTATCGGCGAATGGAAATGTACAGAGATCGGAAATCTTATTACATCAACTGAGGAGACAGTTTAAGACGAACGTTCAAAGTTGACGAATGCTTGTCATGGGATACAGCTTGTATTAAGGTGCCCGTCTACCTCGGAGGCGAACTGGGTTGCAGTGTGTTTGTAATACGCGTGTTAAAAACAAACTACTTCACATGTGCGCAATCTGTTCACGCTCAGATATAAAAAAAAACACTTCAGACTAGGAAGGAATACATCTGTCATCAAATCACGCTTATCGCAAACATTATTTTAAAGCTCTTCAACGTGAACATAAATGACACTCTCCGACTGCTTTAGCTTAAAAATTGCTGCGTATGTTCGTTAGAAACTAGTGAAGGGCCGTGTGATGAACTTTGCCACAGGATTACCTCAGATATAATGGTAGGTTCGCCGCTTGAAGTCTTACACGAACACGCAGCACGACGATAACACGACACGACAGTTCAGAGCGCTGCGTGTAGCGGCGATGGCGCACGTGATGCGCGTGGCAATCTCGCCCTTATCGCTACCACGCTTCTGGCTCCCGAACATTGAAAAACAGCCCTAGACAAACGGACGCTTTAAAGCTTGGCGTTGCCTGCTGTATCGAGTTCATTCGTTTGCTTTTAACTAAAGAATTTATGAAAAAAAAAAATTAGAAATGCTGCCCTCGAAGTTCAGCTATTTGCCTTACTCCGCAGTAATGACATGAAATCCGAACAACCAACACAAAATTTTGTCACAAAGACTTGTGCATTTACGTTGCTTGTACATTTGGGTAATGGTTTACCACAAACGTCTAGCAGGACACTGAATCGATAAACAACTTGCTAAAAAAAATAAATAAAAAAAAACCAATAAACTAAACCAGTACTTCCTGGTATCGGGGGAAATTGCATTTTCTTAGGGCAGCAGTCATTGAACAAACAGCTGAATAGCGAGTTAGCATGGCAATGTGCGATGTTGCCTACGGGTCGCTGAACACACCAAATATTACAATCCGTTTAAATAAAATTATAATTAATATTTTCGTCAATTATTGTTTAATTTATATATGTAACATGAAAGTTTTCAGCGATTCAGATGAGACAGCAACTTCTAAATTTAAACTGAAATCTGTACAGTTTATCCCAAGACATACCCGAAATAAAAATTTTAGCTGCGTGGGAATCTTGTCAGAGAGTTACATTTATTTCTCACAAAGTTTTCAGCAGTCTTCAATTTTCTTACACATACCTTCACAGAAGTTTTCAGACACTAGGCTTTGCGAACTCAGTCTTTTCAGGGGAGTTTTCCGTATTGCCACAACTTATTCGCGAGGAGTGATGCACTGTCGCAATGCACGCCCTTGCCGTTCTTTTTCTCGGCTTGTCTGCGACGTAAATATGATTACGGACCACAACTTTCGCCTGTGATATGAGCTTTCTGGTCACTAGTTTCAAGCACTCTTCCAGACTCCGTCTAACAGCGTGTCCCTTTTGTGACCTTGGAGATATTTACTGCCTTTTTTTATCTTCCTCTTGTTTCTATTCTGTAGCATTTTTCAAGACTGAAAGCGAGGAAACTTTCCATCTTTAAGATCGTACACTCAAGGGCAAAAAAATTTAAGCACCAAAAATGTTAAATGGAAATGAAATTTGATATGCACCGGTTGAAAGGTCATGTGTGTGCCTTAACTTCAGTTATTACTAGGTCAGATAAGACGGACAACTGAACTGGCAGTACAGACATGCAGCTGGTCCCATGCCAGTAGAGCATAGCGTTCTCTCGGGCCTAGATACTTGAGCCGACTTGGTTTGGAAGCGAGTCGTAAAATTGTGGCATTCTCTCCTAGGACAGTTGGACGCACAGCTGTTGTAACCAGCACTCGAAATCCTGAAGATTGTCAGCGGGTCGGAGTTGACGTCAGGTACGACATGTGTTTGATCTCGGACATATGAAAGACCTTTGCTGGCTACGAGAGCATATCAACATGACGCAGGTATTCCATGGAGACATGCGTCTAGTGTTGGCAAGCGTTTTCTTGTTTGTTCCAAGAGTGGTTACACGCGAGGACGCGAGATGTAACTGACCTACCGTTATGCCGTAACAGGGTCCGGCTAAATCACTACCAGAGGTGACCTGACATCACATCCAATGGCTCCCCAAACTGTGATCCCAAAAGAAGCGACGGTTTGTATTCACGACATTGGCATGGTGTGTCATCTCTCCTCGGTGTTGCACAACTCGCACAAGACCGCCATCCGTGATGATTCAGAGATGACTTTATTCAGAGATGGTTGTATAATAAGTTGGATTTTGTTACTGAACATGATTCGACGCCATACCTTCTGGTAACAGCGCTACTCCAAACTCCGTCGTCTATGCTATGGTGCTGATGACAATCTACACACGGGAAGGTGAACCCATAATCCGGCTGATGTAATGTGTTATAATATATTATATATTATATATACTATATCTAGTATATTTTTATTTATTATATAATAATATAATTAACCCATAAAAATTATTTATTTATTTATTATATAATTATATAATTGATAAATATATATTATATATAATATGTTGTACTTATAGTATATATAATATTTATTATTTATTCTAGACACGGTGCAGAATAATATGGATTTTCCAGATGGGACGGCTGAATTCACTGTATTGCGAAGCGCTTGGCATACAATACGGCGTTCCTCCCTTTGGTCAGTTTTGTTCAACAATAACTTAATGACGTAAACACTGGTTCAATCTCGTGCTTATTGTGATACCGGAAATGCCCCACATACCTGGTTATTGCATGATAATCCTCATTTCCTTGTGTACACACCTAATGTGGACCACCCTACCAAATTATGTCAAGTACAGGCAATGCTGTATAATGCATCAATGAAGTATACTGTGTTATTGCTCCATCGCTCTAAGCCATTGCATAGTTTTTCTCTTCTCATATTCTGAATCTTTATTGCCGTCGTAAAATCGAAGTATTAATCTCTGCACCAGTGCAAAGTCTAACTTGCTGACAATTTCTTTAAATAGTTGTAAATTTTAACGTTTATCTTTTACAACGAAATAATTTTTTAGATTCAACTGAACATACACAGAAATAATAATAGCTGAAGCCATGGGCACAGTGTGATCGAAATCACTGACAGTAGCGCTTAAAATACGTGAGTACAAGCTACAGCAACTAATAGTTTCTCTCAACATTAAAAAGTTTTATGATATTTGACGTATATTTCGTTCTACGTGCAAGTCAAGCCATGAACCCTATTTTGGGTAACATTTTTCATATATTGGACACTGTTGCAGAGAAAGTTGAAGCGCGTAAAGGTCAGGTTCTTATGGGCTCTCTTTAATATTTAGGCTTACGTTAACTGTGCAACCTTCCGAGTTGTTCTGCTTCGTTCGTTCTCTCGGAGTGCCCGTCTTTTCATGCCGTTCTGTAAACAGCAGTTATTGTTCTGCGTGAGTGCTAAGCGCTTTTCCTGGAGGATTACAGTGAAGCTGTGGCTACGAATATTAAAAACGCCCTTGAAAAATTAATTTTTTCCCCAGCGCTTTTATTAAAATATTCTGAGAATATGTGATTGCTGAGAGCTCTGGAAAAAAAAATGTTTATCCGACAGTATATTAAATTTTTATTACCATCACGCGCCCTGTTGGCATTTAAAAAATTTAAGCTATCTTCATTATGAAAATTAATAATAACTAACAATTTTAAAAATGTGTATAAAAAGTGCTGTATATTACATACTCTTAAAAATGTAACAGTAATTATTTATATATTATAAACTTCCAACACTAACAGATTTCACTCATTTTAGTAATCTGGTCTAACGTTGCGATGCTGTTAAGGAGCAACGGTTGTTGCAAGAAATTATTTTCGCAAGCAGATTCTTGTAAAAATGATAATGGCCACTGAGAAAACTGAATTTGTTGGATTTAGCAAGTGGTATGAGACACTGGTGGGTGATTGAAAACGTGTGTTTTCTAAACCTCTTTGTAGACGTCCATGTTGGGCTGTAATGCAATGCCACGACGAGCACACATACACGCACACACATAGACGATTACAGAGAATAGCTGATAAAGGTCTGGGCACTTCCAAGACGTCAGGATACGTTGTTGTCATAGAATAAGACCTTTATTTTCATCTTGGCTTACATTACACTGTCATGCCAAAAGTTATGGGATAGCAGTATGTGAAGGTACCACCGTATCCTACTGTCTTGGAAGTGCCCAGGCCTGTATCAGTTGTGCTCTGTCATCGCCCGAGTGGACGTGTGTGCTTTTAATGTAATTGCATAACCACCCTTCATGGCATATTCCAAAAGAATAATGCACCATGTTAATTGGTTAAAATTATCTAGAAATTGTTTAGGGAGCATTCTGGAGATTCCCAACGACTGTTAGAGCCACCTCGTCCATCGAATGCGGTTCACGGGACGTGGTGTGAAAGGTCCATCTGCAACCAAGATCCTGCACCTTCAAATAGCAAGGAGCTGTGGATAGCTATCCAAAAGGACACGGGACAACTTACCTCTACAGGAGATTCAAGCTCTTGTGAAATCGATGCCTCGTCAAGTTGCTGCACCTCGCCAAGATAGACGAGGGCCTACACGACACTGGACTCGTATGCCGTGTCTTTTGGCATGTCAGTGTACTTCTTCCTGTTCGTTACTGCCTAAAGAGCTGCCGAGACTAGGCCGAAACAACTTCTACCGAATCATGAAAGCAATGTAAGTTCGTTTTTGAAGTTCAGCCTGTCAGCGAAAGAATTTGCGAAGTTATCATTCTTGAAACTATCAGCTACTTGGCCACCGTCTTCAGTAACAGAAGGCGGCCTAGCTAACGAATGAGTTGGAAAATGCATATGCTTACGTCATGTGCGTATGTGATGGGCGGAATTTGCAGTGTTCGCAGTAATTGTTTTCTACTTTTACGAAAAAATATTTTTGTAATTCCACATATATTTCCTTGAAAAAATGTAATTCATATAATTGTAATTTTGTTAATTAAAGGCATGTATTTTAATTTATGTTGTTTAAAAATGAAGACAAATCTGTAAGTATTTCTCTATAAAAACTGTTATGAAAAAATAAGATAGAAGTTAAGACATTGTATTTACGGAAAAATAAAACTCGTCTGTACCAATATTTAAAACACTGCCGTTCAGGTTACAATCACAAACCTTTACCATGAGATCATTTCTTAGTACAGTCTTTAATTGTATTTTATTGGTACGATCGTGGATTTAAAATTGGGCAAGAATATAATATATGGAAAGGATTGAGGATAGTGATTTAGAGATTTACTGCATTTCAGAATGTCATTTCTGATAACGTATTGAGCAGTGGACAGTTGGATTTTCATAACTGAAGAATGTCATGTTATATGAGGTACGGCAGTTACTGGCATTGCAAACATTGAAATTATCACTACCAATTCATGGCAAATGCCCTTGGCGGCATGATCGCATTTCCGTATCTTTCCTAGGAAATAATTTTAAATGCAATTAAGTTTTTCACAATGAAATATAAACGTTTTTCTCCCAAATCAACGATCGCCATTCAATATCATGTCACTCAAAACGCGCTCACTTGATTTAATTGAAATAGTTATCGCAGAATAAATACATTTGTGACTTTATCTCCGCAACTTAATGACTTTCCTGGTAACTACAAACATGTTTTCTATATACGTTATAAATATGACTCTTTTAACACTACAAAGGTTTGTAAATCAGTAAGTGAGTAAACAGATTTGGGCGGCTCTTAACACCGAGGCCGATGAGGGTGAAGCGACGTTATTATGGTACAGCGTCGGAATGAAGGGGCGGGGGAAATGGGAGATACCCGAGGAAACCCGCCGACTAGCGGCATTGTCCGGCACGATTCCCACGCGCGAAAATCCACGGGAAACAAACCCGGTTCGCCTAAGTGGGATGCGAGTAGTCTAGCGACTACACTTTTGCGGGCCCCTGAGAGTTTTGCAAATGCACAAAGAATTTCTCAACACAATTTTCAAATTATCTAAAGTTTGGTCAGGTGCGTAGAGTTTCCGCACTGCCTCTGGGAGAAATACGGAGACTCTCGTTATTCTCCATGTGCGTTATCCCCAATTTTCTACACGTTTCCGCAAATCGTGTTTTATCGTACGTACGACTTTTATCACACTAAAATGACAAAGGAGGAGGGCGAACGATCCATCCAAAATGGTTTTCCGTCGACTTTTTCCCGTAGAGTTCTAGGCCAGTTCCTTATGATATGCCTTCCCAATCCTCTTCCTTTAGAATTATATATGTTAAAATGCCCTGTCGTGTGAAATAAAATCTAGGATGTTATTTACATCATTGCGCACTTACAACCACGAAGGACGATTCCTTTTCACCCCACATAATCCCGTGGCAAAACTACCGTGACAAGGGCCAACTTTGATTGTTTACCTAGAAGCTTCGAGGTAGAAGAGAGGAAACCTAATATTTTCAACGTCGGTGGTGGTGTTGGAGAAATATATGTCACGAGAACGACTCGAATATCTTTGAAATCAGAGACAGACCGGAAAATCTGAAAAAGAGGGGAAAAAAAAATCCTTGTTGTTTGGTATTATTGAAATACTGCGCTCTATCGGAAGACACAAAATGAATTTCTCCGTGAAGAAGCTTCGCGTTTTCTTCGAAGCCTACTGCGAATAAACATGTACACGAGAATACGCTGGAATATTTAAATTGTTCGATACAATCAATACAATGCAATAATGGCGGTTACGTTGATGTGGGCGTACCAATTCTCTGATTGGTTGCGTGAAGCTCTGGAAACGTGTGTTGTGTCCTTCTGGCTACCGCGTGTTGCGGAAGGTTTCCTATTGGCTGAGCTGCCGGTCGGCTAACAAGATACCGGGCGCTGATTGGCGAATGACGTTCCGACATGTTGCTGACTAGTGGCGCCGTATTGCTGGCGTGTGCGTCAGGAGTTCGCAGAATTGATTGGCTATTTTACCTCTGTATTCTTGAATACTCTGTGACACAATTCCACACTGAATCATCACAGGCGTTAACTTGCGCTTTGTGGTGTACGGTTGTGCACTAACCACTTGCCATCGCCGTGAAACGGGTTTGATCCTATGGCGGTTTCGAACCAGGTTTTGTACGGTGGGTACCTTAAGGATGTCCGCGTAGGCTGATGGGTTTCCTCAGGGCACTCCCTTTTCCCTCGCCCTTGCAATACACTGTTCCCCGATCTTCACGTCATTGTAAGTCACTCGTTACAACTATCGTTGTAGTTAACACCACGAATTGTATTTCGAGTAATACCGTGCTGGCAAGACCGTGGAACGAGTTTGATTATCGCATAGATGTCGTTCGGCCCGCTCATGGTGGTCACATTGAACATTTATAAGTGTACAGCAAACGAACTTCACGGTTCCACGGTTCATTTAATTGGTCAACCAAGGTTGTAAGTTGTTTGGTCTTGATATTATAGACCTTCAAAGTTGGGGGTCCTCTTATATACTCACCCTGCCCAATACAAATTTAAACGTTGAAAAACAGCGAAGTCACTCTCAAACCACGTGAATTTGGCTGTTCTGCTGGCAGATCCTAGGCCAATTTTGAAGAAATACATAGGATACAATTATAAGTATTATGACTTTTTCTTAAATTTGATTAACTGTTTGTAAATCCCAAGGTTTATTTTCGAGTTTGTGTGTATTCTGTACGTTAATCAATTTACTTAATTTGACACGGATAGAGAGAAGTGTAATACTTTTTATTTTTTTACGTCTGTGATTCATCTGTTGACTAGTAAGTTATATAACGTCCAGTCATAAAAGTAACACAATTCTAAAACTTTATGAGAACTACACACCTATAGGCTGTTAACGGTAAAGTGAGCACTTTTGAGGCCCTAGACAATTTCCCGTTTAGCCATGTTTATATCCTTTAACCACCTTTTTAAAAATAAATATACTCATGTAAGTAATATACACAGTGTGTATATTCCACTGCACTCGGAATTTAATGCCTAAGGATAAAATAAAAAAATATTTATTTACTATTACTTCAAATGAGAGGGATTTCAAAAGTACTCACTTTACCTAGAATAGCCTATAAATGAAATTACCCCTGCCTGAAATTTGTTACACATGAAGCATGTACGCTTGGACAGACGGCGAATTAAAAAAATACATTTATCAAGTTTGTGGTGATATTCTGTTCAGACGAAGTGTGTTTTCATCCCAGATATTCTCTTGAGCCGTCTGCAACCTAGTAAGAAAGAAATCTCGCTGGTGCAGGGTCCGCGGTGGCTGAGTGGTAAGAATGGTCGCCTCCCACCGAGGCGAACCGGGTTCAATCGCCGGCCGGGTCATTCGGAATTTGGCAGGTGGGAATCGTGCCGTACGATGCCGCTTGTCGGCAGGTTTTCTCGGGTATCTCCCGTTTCCGCCGTCCTCTCATTCCGGCGCTGCTCCATACTCGCTTCACTTCATCTTCATCGGCTCTCAAGATCTCGATGTTAAGAGCGACCCAAATCTCTTCTCTCACTCACTCGGTGGTGCAAAACTTATTTTTGAGGTGCGTATGGAAGTTAAAAATATTTTCGCGATATTCCACTACCTTTATCTAAGCAAATTCCCAACCTCACCTTCTAAAATAAATACATAAACAAGAATATCAATGTGCGAAACCCCTCCGGTCTAGCTCCTAAACCACCACGAAATTCTGCCTTCGTCATTTTTTGCACCGTTAGTTATTCCACGCCTTGCTGGAAAATTGCAAATACCTGCCATCCTCTTTTCCGGTACCTAATAAAGCGAGGGCCGGGTGGAAATTGAAAAGAGGCGAAGGAAGAAGGATGGTTTTTTTCTCGTTCATAGCCCATTTTCCATGACAGACGAGCATTCAGCTTTCAATCTTGCGACCGAGTTCCCAGGGCTGGCTCGTTCGCACATTCCAGGGAAGATGACATCTTGTCAAAACCGTCGCAGGAGTAAAACTAAGACAGAAATAAAAATTAAACATGCTCAATGGAATATAGAACCGTTAAGTCGGGATAAGTAATTGAGGTGATCCCGTTCCGTGCTTATTATATTTTATTAGAATACAAATATTTTAGATTTTACAGCGCTTTGAATGGCTCTCAGTCAATAACCAGTTTGGAAGGGGTAAAAGACTTTAAATGTCTCTCAGTCAATAACCAGTTGTGAAGGGGTAAAAGGCTTTGAATGTCTCTCAGTCAATAACCAGTTTGGAAGGGATAAAATACTTTAAATGTATCTCAGTCAATAAACAGTTTGGAAGGGGTAAAAGACTTCGAATGACTTTCAGTCAACAACCAGTTTGGAAGGGGTAAAAGACTTTAAATGTCTCTCAGTCAATAACCAGTTTGGAAGGGATAAAAGACTTCGAATGGCTCTCAGTCAATAACCAGTTTCGAAGGGGTAGAAGGCTAGAATCTCTCATTGTCTGGTTGGGGAAAAATTGCTACTAATTGTGGCAGCAGCTAATAGACAACTTGTTGAGACTTGAGAATACACAAAAAAAATTACTATAATCAACAAGTTGTTGAATATTGTGAAACTATTTCATAGCTACCTCTTCATTTATCAATTATACTTACAGGCCTAAGAGTTTATTCAGTCAACATCAAATATGGTTTAGTTTGTTTCCATCATTGTTTTTTTTTCTGTTACAGCTCCTTATGCATAGGGTTTAGCCTNTCTGTTACAGCTCCTTCTGCATAGGGTTTAGCCTAATTTCTGAATGAAATACTGGTTTATGAAATGACTTGATTGGCTGTGTCTCTGTTGTGTCTTTAAGACGTTTTGAAGCCATAAACCGAATTTTCCGAACTGGATACACACATAGTCTTTGTAACGATGTCCAAATTTTGTAGTTTTTTGACCACGTACTATTATTTTCAAAATTACAGCTATTTTTATATTTAGAGCGTATTTTCATATGCTGGGAACAGTTTAACCAATTTATTTCACATTTAAAATATAAGCAGTTCAACGTGTAATATTTGATATATGTTGTATTTAATGTTACATGTTATTAGTCCGCAATTTTTTAAGATAGCTTTACACGAAAGAATATGACTTTTACATCATATCTCGGAAACCACTCAACAGATTTCCGCCAAATTTGGCAAGTAACTATTACTCTGGCAGAAAATTTTAAAAAATGCGTATTATCTTTCCGAAACACATTAAACACGGAGGAAACGAAGATATTTTAGGTAAATTTGATATTTATACAATAATGTATTATCAATTTCAACCAAATTTGGTATGCTGAAAGTTCCAATTACAATCGTACAATATTGTGATACATAGCCCCTCTGTCCACCATTTTGAAAGATAGCGCTACGTTAAATAATAAATTTTTTGCGTCATAAATCGGGACACAATAAACCTATTTCTGCCCAATTTTGGCAAAAAAAAAACTACAGAACACTATATAAACCTTTGTTTTAAGTGGACCAGACATGTAGTACCGCCAATTCATAAAATTTACTCGCATTCACATGTAGGGGGNCAACTCTTTATGCTTTATTAATTGAATTTACCTTACACACAAAGAGCTGCTTAAAAAATGTGAAAAGAAAAAATTTTGTTGAAATTTTTTTTTAATTTAAGTTTAGGGGGTTTGCGGTTCTGTTCTCTGCTGGCCTGTATGTACTTATTTATTAAACAACGTTTTAATGTAACCACTCATATTTAAGCACGCTTTGCATGTTCCGAAGAAGAAGCTCAGTTACTTTGTGAAGACATATGGTGCGCGAGGTCAAAAACGACTTTTCAATAAAAGAATACAATATTTAAGATTTGTATTTTACCAAGCAAACGTACCACGATAATATACCAATTTTTCACGCATATATATGTATACATATTCAGGACAGCATAATCCTCTACCTGTTTCTGTATCTTCATTAGCTACTGCGTTTGTCATAACTTACTCCTGTGTTATATTTTGCCACAAGGAGTGAATTTACCTTAGTTCTGAGTATTTACTTTTGATTTATAATTCTGAAAGGCGTGTCGGATAAGCGAAAAATCAAATCATACACACGTGAGTCTGTACAATATTTTTATGACAGCTCATCTGTCAATTAATTTACACAAATAAAAAGGGACATAAGAGTTTAATTTATCTTTGTCCTTTGAAGTCAGTAAAATATTGCAACGAAAGAAAAAATATTATTTTAAAATGAAATAACTTTAATATATTTTATGTATATTTTAAAATTTTTTTCTTAAAATAACATTTTATAATTGTTACAAACAGCAAATATTCCAAAAAACCAACTGCCTTGTTGACTATTTAATTATATCTGACGTTTCAAAATTGTAAGTTAATCGCTGCATTAAACTCTCTCACATTTTGATCTTAACACGAGACCGTACATTTTGCAACACTATTTTCCCTGCGTTATAAGTATTTGTATGTATATCATGCATTTCCCCACCAAATGAATAATAACTTTTCCTTGAGTTGGATGACATTGTTCGCGTGTCGGTCAGGCGAAACACTGAAATTATTACAAAAATTAGCATTTTACCATTTTCATAATTCTTACTCTTATTTGTATTATAAAGATATAGAAAGTAAAAAAAATCCGCTTGGTACTCACAAATGTTTGACAAACAATATTAATACAACTTTAGAACTGGAACATCTTACCCACCGTTGTTACAAGACGGTCTGACCATTTAAATATATGCAGGTAGGGACTGCGAAATTTTCCAAAAGTTGATCACAGAAGTGCTTACTCAACCGTGGACGGCCTATGTAAATTCAGTTGATTGGTTTAATTACACCAGTGCGACTGCCGTATCGGATGTGACCCGCCCTTACACGTCGCCTAGGGAACCACTGACCTTTAAAAACTATTTAACGACAGGGCGTAGCCCTTCAGATGGGACCATCACCAATACAAACTTGGCTGAGAGCTGGCCACGTGAAGACTGTCCATGGTAATGTAAGCACTTTAGAGATCAACATTTGAAAAAAAAAATCAAAATATTCCTGCCCGTTTTTACGTATGTAGTACTACTGAAGAGCCAAAAAAAAAAACTGGTA